>PVJO010034775.1:0-10612 GCA_004026905.1 Hystrix cristata | reverse complement strand
ATTCCACGCTAACAGTCACACAGGACAAAGAAGGCAGGACTTGGAACTGAGAGGCAATGAACAGATAACTAGTTCAACACGTAAACCAGACATGTATAGTCGAGTAATTTTCTACTTCTTTTTAGAAGATTTCTTTCTTTGGAACATAATGGAATGTAGCTTCTTATTTCTTTGTCATATTTTGAACAAATTAAAGTGCGTGGGAGGGGAAAAGAAAGAAATAAAAAGTCCTGTCAAAATCTGGTTCCAAGGCAACCCCAGTAGCCTGGATTAGTTATGACTGTCTTGTAGCTACTCACATATAGATGTCTTTCATCTCAGTGGAGCCTAATTAAGTTCATAACTTCTCATGAAGTTATCAGAAAGATGACATGACATGAATGTTTTATTTTGTCACATGTTTCTGGAAGTACTTACACTTGGGTTTAATTATGCACATGCTGCTATAAAGAAATAAGATGAATGAAGTAAGATGGAGTATGTGTCAGCATTCTTCGACCTGCTTTGATGGCAAAAGGAACATTTCAAATAATTTAACACTAGATTAACTTTCTGTTTGCCTCATTTAGTTATGATTAATTGTAGGACTTTACATCAGAACAATTTTTCCTATATATTATGCCTTGAAAATCAATGCAGCAATCCAACTTATTAAGGTAGCAAACACTCTTTCGTAACAGATTTTGAAGTTGTTCATATTTAAAACATTTCAAGTAGTTGTTTCATCAAATTAGTAACATTATTTTACTAGGTTCATAGTAAAATTGAATAGAAAGTATAGAGTTTACCTATTTCCCCTGTCTACACACACACACACACACACACACACACACACACACACACACAATCTCCCTCCCTAGGAATTCTGCCCTATAGTAATATAGTTGTTAAAATGGATGAACCTACAATGACATACCCTTATCACGCAAAGTCTTGGTGCTATACATTTGATGTGATTTGACAAATGTATGATGACTTGTATCCACCATTGTAGTATCATATGGTATATTTGTGCTGCATTGCAATATCATATTTCTTTCACTTAGTAACATGCATGTGTTTTTTTCATGTCTTTTCAAGCACGAATAGCTCAATTTTAGTGCTAAATAATGTTCCATTTTCTGAATATACTACCATTGATTTAGCCATTCACTTTCTGAAACACATATTGGCTGTATACAGGTTTTTGTAGGTATGAACAGAGCTGCTATAAATACCCATGTGCAGGTTTTTCTGTAGACATGTTTTCAGTTCACACAGGTAAACACCAGAGTGTGACTGATGGATTTAAGGAGAAGAGAATGTGTGATTCTGTAAGAAACCACTCAACTGTCTTCCAAAGTTCAGAGTGGCTGCACCGTTTTGAATGTCATGCACAGCAAATAAAATTTCCTGCTGTTCCACATCCTTATCAATATTTGGTGTTGTCAGTGTTTTGAATTTTGGCCATCCTGAGAGGCACGTAAGGCTATCTCAGATTTTGTTGTTTTTCTTTTCGCTTTTTTAAAATTTTTAAGTGCTGGGATTGTACTCAGGATCTTGAACATGGTGAACAAGTGCTCTACCACCGACCTGCAGTCCAGCCCTACTGTTTTAATTTGAAATTCCCCAACGATGTTGAACATCTTTTCATATGCCTATATAACATAGCCATATCTGCTTTCTTGAGGTTTCTATGCAGATTCTTTGCCCATTTTTAACCAAGTATTTTGTTTTCTTATTGTTAAACTTGTATAACTAAATACATAACTGAATCTAGTGTGTTCTAAAAAAAAGTATGACTTTATTCTTATTTCCTACGTTTTAATAAGTGTATAGAGGAACATAAAAATATCAGGGGATAAATAAGGATAAAATACATAATACATTAGGTCACATAGTCATGCCAAAGCATTTACTAATTCATGAAGGAGATTTATTAATAAAAATAGATGAGGTAAAATAGCTACTACTAATAAAAACATCGTAAATAACAATGCTAATGATCTTTGCTGCTGCTATTTATTAAATGCTTATTTTGTGGTAGACATCAGATCAAGGGCTGCTTACACATTAACTCGAAAAGCCCAAGTAAGTATATATTACTATCCCAATTTTTTTTAGCAAAAATTAAGTCTTAGGGATTAAATAACTTTCCTTGGGTGACACATTTAAAAAGCAGCTTAATCTATATTGCAGTACAAATTGGTCTAGCTCCAAATGTATATGCTTTCTCTGTGCTGTGTTATGTAGTCAAGCACTGAATTTTGTTTTACAGATTCTGCGTGGCGCATGAGTAAAATGAAAAACTTGTAGCAGCTACATCTTCCCTCTGATTCCAAGTATGCGGGGAACTATCTAAAAGAGCCACAGGCACAAAATTCCTTTTCTAAATTCAGTTGCCAAATCCATGTAAAAACTTTGTACAGTGGATTGTCTGTTCATTCTCAAATCCGTATCACGTTATTCAGGCTTTGGGTATGAAACACACCCACATATTCCTTTGGCTGAAGCAGTGATATTTCCAGCAGCATTATTTAGCTATACATAGTCTAATTATGGCCTGAGCAACCACCCAAAATATATATGTCTTCAGAGCAAGGCTGTCATTCTGCCAAAAATGCGAGTACTATGGTTCCATTTCCCCCAACTCGTGGCAACCAAGCATGTCTCACACATTACCAACTGCCTCTTGAAGGGCACAGCTGCCCCCACTTGGGAGTCACAATTGTAGAGATGTAAGAAACCAAGGCAAAATTGTCTCCTAACATTTTCATTTTCATTTTCATCCTTGGCCAACTCCGAAGTAGAAATTGGGGACTAAGTCCTCCAGGAAACAGGACAACATCTGGGGAAGACTTTCTTATCATTAATTTTGCTCTCCAACTCATTCAGAATGTTCACTACCGAGACATGTGGGCCAGTTATATTTCTGTCCTTAAGTAGTTGACTAAGATATGTGACTAATTGTGGCTATGGGTTGTGAAGAAAAAAAATACGGCTTTTTGGGGGTAAAGCATTTAGTTGATGGTATGGAATGTCTCTCCCCATTCATTTTTTCTTCCTCTAGACTGGAGTCTAGCAACATCCACACTGGCAGCTGATTTGTTCCCTTAGGCGGGTAAAATAATTCTATGAGTAGAACACCCTAACTGACATCTAATCAGCATATATCATACGTGAGAAAGAAACTTTTGCTTTAAACAACTGAGATATTAAGGATCGCTTTTTAGAGGAGTTGTTACAGAATACTGCATACAACTGGTACCTAGAATTAAGGTATTATCATAATAACAATAATAATTGTAAAACCCTAAAACATATGGCTGTGTATAAGCAGAAAAACTGTTAGTGGAAATTGGAAGAATGGTAATCTCTACAATGGAGAAACAAAACAGTGATTTTTTTGCTTGTGATGATTTCAAAAGGGGATAAAATGCCAAATGTGAATTATTATGGCATTAGAGAGACAGAGATAGACAACAGAATAGCAATGGAATGTGTTTTGGCTTCTGTTTGATAACATTTTACATGGTTACTCTTAAAATAAAGCAAATCTCTTGTTTGCAAACAGGAATAAAAAATAGGAGGAGATTAGGAATATAGAGGATTCAAGTGTTGGGAGTAGCAGCTTCTCATTGTAAAGAAGAAAAGATAAAATTGTGAAATTCTCTGAGGAAGAAAGGCCAATTAGAGCTCAGCACATTGGAAAATATCTCTATTCACACAAGTGTGTTAAATATGTCTGTTTCGATACATGACATATTGAATTATGAAGATTTGTATTAGACACAACTATACCTGCTCACTCTCAAGCATGCACACTGTTTGTGCTTTTGGTCTGTACTCTGATTGGTCATTTGGCAATAAGTCTTGAGTTCTTCTCTTTACACAGGTGTTTATCTCTCATCCAAAGGCACCTGACTGGATATTTACAAATACTTAACTATAATTTATATTATCATCTGTTTTAAGTATTTGTGTCAATAATATTTATTTTAATTTAGGTATATATTAATGTTATTATTTTATAATTCAATACATCTATCATGTGTTGCAGTAGATGTACTAAACATGTCCAGTTGGTTGACAATCTCAACCAGGACTTATTTTTGGAGTAGGCCTTATGTTATGAGCATCCTGAAAAAAATCACAGTGGGGCTTGTTTTCCAGTTAAGTCCTATTTTCAGGGAAATATGGTGCAAGGAAAATAACTGAGTCAAACTGGACTTTTATTTTTCTTTCTCTGAGAAACCTCCATACTGGTTTTCATCCTGGTTGTACTAATTTGCATTCACAGCAACAATGTGGAAGTGTTTCTCACAGTCCAAGGTGAGGAGAGCTTTTAATTGGTCTAAAGATCTTCGTAGTAAGATACTGCCTTCCACTGATGTTTTTTCTGCTTTTTTATTCCAGTGACAGTATTTATCCCTTGAGATATTTAAGTGGTTTGGACTCAGTTCCAATGATTTTATGATTCTGGGCAAGCTGCTTAACATCTCTGAATCATAACTTCCTGCTTCTGTGATTTTTTAACAGCTAATTGTCTCTCTCAGTCCCTCTGTTTTCACACCTTCCAGTCCTCCTCATCTATCTCCACATCTCACACTTCCCATTTGCTCATCTTGGCAACCTGTGTCTCCTCCAGGGACAGTTCATCACCCCGCTTTTTTTACACAGATCCCCCACATTTTGCTTATTGCAAAAGGAAGACGACAAGACACTCCAATTCCCCTCAGTAGAATGAGCATATTTCATCTCCAGTGTAGACCAAGGTCCCTAAAATTATTTTCCTTATGAAACATACATTTTAGAGCATGTGTCTATTGAACATAGAATATTTCTCCACTGTCACATCAGAAAAATAGTTCAAGTCTTCTGGTAACAACTAAGACACCTGATAAATTCTTCTACTAAGGAATAGTATAGCCGCTATGTTTTAACTGATTATCTTATGAATTTAGTTACCTTTCTTGGAACACATGGCCCAGAAATATTACCACTTAACAAAAAAGATTTTAAATGAACTTCATCTCATGAATGAGCCTTTATGAAAGGCCAGCCACTTAAAATGCTGTGAGTGGGCTGGGGATATCGCTCCATGGGTGAGCTCTTGCCTGCCATGCACAAGGTTTGATCCCCAGCACCAAAAAATGAAAATATAAAATGAAATTCTATAAGCCCTGTGAGGAGCATAGAGCCCTTAGCAACTTCGAACTCGTGGGTTTCCGGAATGTCACATTAGGCATAAGCCATATACTGAGAAAGGCCTTGAGGGTAGAAGGAAAAAAAAAAAAAAAAAACCAGAATACCAGAATAGAATTGGAGGCAAAATCATACGTGTTCACCAATATCCAAAATTCAACGAGGCTTGGTACTCACTGACTTTTATTGAAACAGAGAAATAAAGTAAAATAACAACATTCAACCCAGCATGAACACTGCTGACAGAACATTCACTCACTTCTTATTCTCAACTGTGCATTTTGATTCTCCTTGATTTTTTTTTTGTTTTAGGTTTCAACTTACAATTGATTTAATGGACCATAATTTATTCTCGCTAAAATCATTTTTATTAAAATTTGATTTTATATCTTTCTTTTTTTTGCTACTCGCTAAGATGGAAAGGAACTTGTATACTTTCCATCAAAACAAGCGTGAGCAATAATACTGTATGGAAAGTTTGTGTGTTCTTGGTATTTGACATTTTTCAAAGGAACATACACAAATTGCTTAACCCAGTCAAGCTTTCTCTGGAAGTCTGTGGGTATAAAGAGCATAACCATTTGATCTGACCATTCAGTCTCCAGTTTTCCTCATCACATCCATCCACCTGTAGGATACTGAAAATTTTGAGGTGATGACTGATTCACAGTGACATCAAGTAGCCCGACTTCACAAAGTAAGAAAAATAAACCTAGAAGTGATATCTAATAAGCTACTTCTATTGGGGTAGTAAGGTGAGTTATTCCTTTTCATAACTAAATTAAGAAATAAAAGTGAGAAGCCATGTTCCTGTATAGATTCTAACCCATTTCCCCAGAGCGCTTTTCACCTAGAGCGGGATTATTTTACTAAGAAATTGGAGAAGGCAGTACATTACCATGTTCCTGAAATATTTAGACGGCTTCATGAACTCCACGTGTCCTTCGTGATTTCAGTAGGTGGTTCGTACAAAGCAATACTTTTATTCCTTTTGTACATTATGTAGAAATCACATTGAGTAGAGAGAAATTCAGAATGGATGAAAGTGGTCTCACTTTTTTAAAGTAATTTGGAAAGGACAAGGGTGTGTCTGCTGACCTTGAAGGAAATGCTAAGCCTCCAGCCGCCACTTCTAATCACACTGTCTGTGCGGGAACTGGACACACCCAGATACCCTAATGGGAGGGAAACACAATGCTGGTTCCCATCATGATGTGAAATAGCATTTGTAAAGCCACGTATGACACAGATATCATGAGTCTTTTATAGTTTGATGATATTTCATCCGGAAAATACTTTTGCTGATAAAAAGAAAATTAATCAGATGACAAAAAAAATTAGATGCATATATGATCTTTAGTGGGACTTAAATCCTTGGCAACACTATCAAGAACTTCCATATAGTATTGAAGAAGAATGTGAGGGAGACGTTCAAGTCTCTATTAGCTCTACTTTGCTGATGTATTTATTTTGGAGCCATGGTGAAAATAATGCTCAAATTCTCAACCTTTTTGAATAAGTAGACACTACAGAGAAGTGTCATATATCAATGAAGGAGACTACAGACTGTGCTCGATTTAACAATTGTTTGACCTAATAATATTTTGATCCTAACATGGTACAAGAGCATAACCATACACCCTTCTGTCTTTCACATTCAGAACAGTATTCAATGAACTACATCACATATTCAACACCTTAGTCTAAACAGACTCTATGTTAGATGCTTTCATCCAACTGTAAGGAAATGTATGTATTCATAGTTTGTTTAAGATAGGCTTGGCTAAGGTATGCATTCCTTCTTTGAAGTGCATTCAAGTACAATCTTGATTTATATATTTTCAACGTATTATAGACTCACTGAAACATAACGACATTGTACGTTGGGGAGCTTCCATAGTTAAAATTTTTCCTGGGAAGTATTTATAGAAAAACACCATCTGAACATAATCTTTCATTACAGTATTTGTTGTGAATAGCTGTCAGAAAGTAAACCTGGTACATGTATAAAAGATACAGTAGTTGTAACAGCTAGTACGCATCTGGCTTTGAAAAACAGGACACCTGATAAAACTTAACTACCACAACAAAAATACACCAGTATCTGACATTTACTGGGTATTCTGTATATAATAAGCACTTTCTAAATTTTCTTTTCTGCCTTGATTTTTTTTGTTTGCTCGTTTGTTTTGAGACAGGGTCTCGCTAGGTAGTTGAGGCTGGCCTTGAACTCGCTATGCAGCCCAGGCTGGCCTTGAACTTGCAGCAATCATCCTGCCTCAGCCTCCCCAGTGCTGGGATTACAGAAGTGTGCCACTACACCCGGCTTTTCCTTGTTTTATTCATCCTCCAATTATAATCTACTATTGTTACTCTTTTACGCAGATGAGAAAATTTAGGCCAGGGTGATGTTTGTATTTCATAAAGTTAATGGAACAGAAAAATCTTCACATCCTATATTCAGAAGTACATAGTTAATTCAATAATTTAATGATTTCAAGGCAATTGATCAGTTCCACTACAGTTTTATTAAATTTCCTCATATGCTCAGAAGATAACTGTGAAAACTCTAAGAAGTAGGTCATTTTCAGTAATAAAAAAGGCCATGAAAGGAGCCGAATGTGCCAATGGGACAGGGCTTCTCTTCAAAGGTTTACCTGCTGAATCAAATAAAAAACTTTTTCTTACAAATTAGTAAAAATTTCTCCCTTTTCGCCTCTTTGAGAACAATGGGCCGCATGATACTCTCTGAAGCACATTCGAGAAAGAGAATGGAACTGACATCGGTTGTGATGGATTCCCTGGGAATGGAAACGCTGCTTTCTCTTTCCTGAGGCTCTCAGGCATTTTAGCAAGAAGATGGGACGTCTGTGGGTTCGGCATGCAACGTGTCTGCCACGCTTCTCAGGCCCAAACATACTAAACTGCCAAAATTAAATAAAGCTGACAATGAGAACAATTTGTCATTAACATTGTTGAAAATAGGTGTCTATGCAAAGATATTATGGCTAAACATAGTGAAAGAAAGCAGAAATATAACACAATCAAATTTAATTTTAAAAAACCTGATCAAAGGTTTCCCGTTTTGTCATGTATATAACGTTGAACAGCTTTATGAAAACTTTAAAAATTTTAAAAATTGTTAAAATGCAACATCATTAGGTAGTTTTTTTAATCATACATTTAAAATAAATTAGACAGAAAACAGATATATATGATTGGATGATAGGTAGATATGAATTGATCTTTTCAGAAGATAAACTACTTTCAAACACTCCCCAAAAGATAATTATTTCATATACTTATCAATAAATTTGAAAAAAGAAATAGTATAAATCTAATAATTAAATATAATTTAAGGCATGGACCAAAATAATTAAATGCAAGATGAGCAAAAAAAAAAAAAAAAGTACAAATGTTTAATAATCTTAAAATTAGATTTAAATATATTAGGGCAGAGAGACAGTAGAATTAATATGTAAGCCCAAAATAGATTTTTGAATCTGGAAATCTTCGAGTTTAAAAACAGTGATGCATTAAGTCTCTGAAGAACACGTATGTGAGAACTGTCATGTGTGACTAAAATCGAAATCACACGTGGACTTTCTAGAACTAGTAAATGCCATGATGTGACTCACCAAACCCTGGCAGAAGGGAGATGTCCTAGCACTGATTTTCTTTTTAATTTTATTTTTTCGAGGTTTGCAGTCTTTTTTCTTTTTCAATTTTATTTTAATGGTACATTTTAGATGTACTTAGTGATAACATTCATCATAGGGGATTTGTGCCCGTACCTGATCTATCTTGCTGGTGCTCTTTTCTGGTTCCCCTCCTTTCACCCCTCCTCCCTCCTTATTTACCAAAGCTTCGTTTCCATTTTTTCCTTCTATTCCTTATTTCTCTTGTTCCTCTGTTCCTTCTAGTCTAGACAGTTAAGAAACTTCCTCCCTGAGTTTGGAGCTGCATTATTCTATGTGGACACTGACATTTCTCCAAGTGTATTAAATTTCTTGGTTTGCTTTAACAAGATGTCATTGAATGAGCAGCATAAACAAGAGAAATTTATTTTCCTGTTATTCTGGAAGGTGGAATATGTCATCATCAAAGACGGCTTGTTTATGGCGTGATTTATAGACATCCCTTTTGGATACTTTCTCAAATGTCCTTTTCTGTGTCTATGCCCTTGAGAAAAAAATTCCTCAGCCATTCCTTTTCTTAAGGATGTCAAGCTTATTAGAGTAGGGCCCCATACTCTTATGACTTAATTTAACTTTAGTTACTTCTGTAAAGTCATCTATCTCTCTATCAATCATCATCATCATCATCATCATCATCATCATCATCATCATCTATCTATCCTGCTACATTGTGGTTTAAGGCTCCAATATATGGGTTTTAGGGAACACAATTCAGTCCATAATATTTTGACTTCCAGCTTCCCAAAATCTGTGTTTTTTACACATATAAAATATAATTATTTCACTCTCAATAATCCCAAAGTCTTAACACATGCCAGCCTCAGATCTAAAGTCAAAAGTTCAGAGTTCTGTTAAAAATATCACCTAAATCGGAAATGGGTAAAATGAGAAGTCTGATTCATCTTGAGGCAAAATTCTCTACTGTTATGAACCACTGAAACAAAAAGTTATTTGTTTCTAATGTACAATGGCAGAACAAATATATATGGTATTCTGCTCTCTCAGATGAAAGAAAGGAAGGAAAAGGCCCAAATTATTTCAAAATCTAACAAAACAAATTCGGTTAGATCTTAAGGCTTGCAAATAACTATCCTGGAAAGAAGCACACTTTGTTGACCCTGTGGGGACCCACATCCAGCAAGGCCTTGTGGGGTCTCACTCCCATAGCTGGAAGGTGCACCCTGAAAGGCCACTCGGTAGGGCGGTCCCATCCCTGAGGCAGTGGATGGAAATCTTCCCTGTGAGGTGCTCAGTCTGATATGGGGCCTTGCCCTCTGGGCCTTTGATGTGAGTGAGGGCCTCACCATATCTGAGAATGACTGTCTATAGTACGTATTTCTGTTGTCTCATAATTAGAAACCCAGAAGCATATTATCCTTTCATTTTGGCCTGTTTTCTGTGCCCTTTTCAGTTCTGTGTGGCAAAGATTTCTGCTGTATAACACAATCTCTATTCCTAGTGTCGGCCGAGATGGCTGACTAAATGCCTGGGTAAATCTCATTCGGGAGCGATTGTCCAACCACACGGTCGGTGCTCTCTCTAGAAAAGGCTTTCTCGTTTTTGAAATGTGGATTGGCTGAATATTTTCCAAATCTTCAAACTCTAGTATTTTTGTTTATAAATCCCTTAATTTTATTTCTTTTCTTGAATTTTACTGTAAGCAATAAGGAAAAATCAGGACATGTGTTCAACACTTTCGAAATTTGGATATCTCTTTGGCTTTTCACAGG
>PVJO010034774.1:0-10595 GCA_004026905.1 Hystrix cristata | reverse complement strand
AATGGGTTCAGGTTTCTCAGTGTGGAATTAATTTGTATTTCCCTAATGAGTCATGATATCAACCATATTTTCCTATAACAGTTTTGAGTATTAATTAGCATATTGTTTGCAGTACATAATGATTACATCCACTGTGGGAAACTGGTCCGTGTGCAGAGCATATCTTAGTCTGTTTGTTTCCCTCTCTTTTCCTTGCTGCCCGCTCCCTCCATCTCTAGATCCCCTTCACACTTGCAAAAGATCTATCTGTTTCCTATCGCCTATCTTTTACTTTGCTCCTTAAATTATTTATTGTTTGTGTTTTTCATAAAGAGAAGCTGTATGATATTTAAACTTGTGTATCTGATTTCTTTCACTTAACATTATGGTTACAAGGTGCATCCATTTTCCTACAGATACCTCAGATATGTCCTTCTTTAAGGCAGAGTAGTACTCCATCATGTGCAAATACTACATTTTCTTTATCTTATAGCTTTGGAAAATTAAGATATTCTCTTTTTAAGAAAGCTTATTAAAATATTTTGCCATATTTCATTTTGCTGTATATTGCTGGTATACAAAATTTCTATATGTATTTCGGAATTGTGTCATTTTTTCAAATAAAGACATTATAAATAACGTTTTCCACTCTGTTGTTTGAACTGGGTGTGATGATATTTCATGAGTAGAAGCACCTAATTCTGATGAAATGTCTATAGCTCTAATTTTTTTTCTGTATCTCAGACTTTGGAAAAATATTCTATAAAAAAGAAGCAACAAAATATACGATGTACAGGTACAAATTCTCCCTGAAAAATGTTGTCATTATGTACATCTAAAATGTACCACTAAAATGAAATTTAAAAAATAAACTGAAATGATTCTAACATGCAAAAAAAAAATCGCAGAAAAAATAACATATTCTATAAAAAACTTTTCTACCCAGGATAGTGAATATATCTTCCTAATTTTATGATCTCTAGAGTTGTAGTTTTAATTTTTAAATCTGATATCTAAAATTTTACTCCTAACCAAACATTCTTGGGCCTCCCAATGACCACTCTCCCACAAATCCTAGTTGAAGAGAGGACTCAGGCCTCGTGCTCTGAGCCCAGGGCCTGTAGAGCACCTCTGCCCTCAGCATGGTTCAGGAATTGTCCTTGTGAATCCATCCAGGTTTTTAAACATTGGCCATTTAACGTCTTCGTATAAGGCAGCTGCACCATGAGCATCTTCTGTACCCTGCAAATACCCCCGTGCACAGCAAACGCAGATAAGTCTCCAGGTGGCATCTTTCTTGTGGAGTTCCGGGTAACCTAGTTATTTCTTTTCCTTTCCCAGCAGCCCAACCCATACTGATTCCTGAGCTCCACGCTTCTCCCTCTGTACTCCAGGCCCTGCCTCACCTAGCTGTTCAGTTCACGGCCCTCCCCCTTCTCTTTCTCTCTTTACCTTCCCAGCTCATATCCTCTCCCACCCCAAGGGGCCTGGTGGGCCTGCTCAACCTGCCCCTGCTCACACCTGACTCAGTCCCCTTTGTCCACAGAGATTCCCCCTGAGCAACCTAGCCAGGCAGGATTGGGCTTCCTATTCTACCTCAGAGCACAGCAGCAGCTGCTGGTCAGAGGACACTGGGGGGGGGCAACAAGGAGAGTGCTGCGTAAGAGGGGAGAGGGGCCACTGAAGCCTCCAGTCCTGCTGGGTCTCACTGCCTCAGATGTAGCTCCCCCTTCTGGCTGTCAGCTTGGAGCTCTGTGTGGAAAACTGGCCCTGGCCCTGATCTTCCCTGCTCTCATTCCATGTGAAAAGTGTACAGAGGCCCTCACTCTTGTCCCATAAGGTGCCATCTCCTGCGGGGGAAGAAGAGATCTGGCCCTTGGCTCGTGAGTGTGGGGCGCTGCTGCTCCTGCTGGGTTTGACTGGCAGGCCCCTGCGGAAAGGCCACAGGGCGTAGGTGGTAATGCAACAGTGAGACGTCGCTGAAGGATCTGTCTGCTGTCCCTTTGGGGACAGTGTGAAAGCTGGCACCCCTCTGAGGGAGAAAGCTGCTTGAGACCTGACTTTGCATGAGGCTCCTGGGTTCCAAGAGATTCTTTCCTAGCAGTGCTGGGTGGGAGGAAGGTAGTCAGCTGCTTCCCACATTTTTCATAGTTCCTTCTCTGTTCCCTCTTGCACCTCCTTCTCATCCCTCTGACCACAGCTGTCCATGGGACACTAAAGTCAGAAGTTTCTGGACAAGCCCTCACTGCAGCCCTTAGAGAGGAGTTAGATGCACCTCTTCTAACCATAGGAAGACAGAAAACTGCAGCAGGAAGAAACTCCTGAATTTCTGGCCTCTTTTGACACAGCCCACCCAGTGGCCTGGCTGGGTCCTGGAGCCTCATCTTCCTTGCTGACATGGGTTTCCCTTCTCTCCCTCTGATCCTCTGGAAACGGGGATTGGGTCCTCTCTTACCTCAAAGGGACACGAGGGAAATACTCCAGCACGTGCCAAGATTGTGGACAAGTGTACCACTTGGTTAGGAGTGACTCTTCCAGTGTGGGTCCACCCTTTCCTCGGGGTGCCTTGGAGAAAGGATCAACAATCTAGGATGAGACAATGTTCTGGGTCAGTAAAAACTGTAACACTCTGCCTCTCTCTGCCACCACCCACCCCTAGCTCATCACTAGGTAGAGCACAGTTTCGAGCATGTGAGCCACAGGACACCATCTGTAAGGTCCTGATGTTAGGAGTTAGAAAAGAGCTCTCAAGACACCTCAGAAGGTATCCTTTGAAATAGCCAAGTGCTCTGAGAAACTCACCCTTTCTGGGTGTCCCTACCACATGCTTGTCCTGTGGTTGTGGCCTGCATCTTCCATATCTGCTAATAGCCTACATGGTGCTGTGCATGGATATTTTCTGACTTGAGTTTCTTTGGCAGGGCTGTTCCAGGTGTTTCCAATGGCAGTTGGCTTCCTTGAGATGGCAAGTGACAGTGTCCTGGCCGGAAGGCTTCTTACAACCACACTTTTCCATCTCCCACCTCAATTCCCTCCCTCCCCACTGGACCCTCATGCGGCCCTCTCTCCCTCAGCACTGGAGCTGGCCTGCACTCAGGCCACGCCCAGGATCCAGAGGCTGATGGAGTGGTTCAGGCCCTCAGGACTGGCTGCCTTAGTCATTAGGACCTGCTCTGGCTCTCCAGTGCCGACCCAGCCTTACCCGTGATGCCAGATGTGATGGACAAGCACTCACTGGAGCTACCACAGTGCTCTACCCCATCCGGGCCCTGACCGTAGGAGCCTGATCTGGGGTGTTCCGAAGTAGACGTTAAGGCGTGGGTAGCACACCTCAGTCAGCCCCCTTCCTGCAGCTCCCTGGGAAGCAAGTAACTGCTTTTGTATGCCTCAGCTCATTATCTTCCTTATTAGCTCTCAAAGGATCTATTTTCCTGTCCTTCATCATCATGCCTGTAGTATAAATGAACACTGGGAGACCCTGCAGAATGAGTGACTCCCCTGAGGCCACACCGCCGGGCCACAGTCTGGATCCAAAGAACTTGATCAATCATTAAGGTTCACATTTACCTTTCATTCCCTGATCCTTTCTCCATCGGGCTTTTTAGTCCGGGCTGGCTTTGAACTCGGAACCTCCTGCCTCAGCCACTTGAGTGGAGTTAAAATGCATGTTATAACAGCTAGGCCTAAACTTTAGATTGAACCTTAGGCCTTTGCACTGTCCACATCCCCAGTCCACCATTCCTTCCTTTTTCTTTCTTTCTTTCTTCCTTTCTCTCTCTTTCTCTCTGTCTCTCTCTCTCTTTTTTCATTTGAGACAGGTTCTCCTTAACTGGCTAAGCTGCTCAGTTTGGGCCTGAATTTGCCAGTCCTCCTTCCTTAGCCTCCCAGAATTCTGGGACTACCGGCTTTTGCCACCAAGTAGGACTGTAGATATTTTTATATTCATAATTCAAGTTGGGCACATGCCTGCAATCCCAGCACTCAGGAAGCTGAGGCAGGAGAATCACTTTGATTTCAAGGCCTGACTGGACTGTATAGTAAGTTCAAGACCAGCCTGAATTACACTGTGAGAGCCTCTCTCAAAAACTGAACTGGGGACCCCGAGTTGACCGTGCTGGCCACTCAGAGGTCACTTCATCTGGGCACGAGAAGAACAGTTGCCACACACAGAATGTTTGCCAATTTGAGTCCTTTATTAGCCGGCGGTCGACAGTGGGCTCATGCACCAAAAACTCTCAGCAACTGATGTGATGCAGAGTAGGGTTTTTATAGGCAGAGGACAATGACGTCAGGATCACAGGATTGTTACCAGAAACTGTAATTACATCCAGTAATTTATAGAACTGTCAGTACATTTTTCAAGCAAAGCAATTTATCATCGGCAACACTAGGTGCAGGTTGTTCTGCCCCACAGAAGGTGGCTTTGTGTGGGGTTTGTAGAGAGCTCACAGTTCAGCAAAAGGTCAGGTTCCCACGGAGGCCACCTAACGAGGAAGACCTAGGATAAAGTAGATGCCGGGTTCCCATGGAGGCCATTTAACATGGAAGAGCTAAGACAAAATGGAGGCACTTTGGCCATCACGAAATAAAAACAAGATGGGCCGGGCATTTAGCTCAGTGGTTTGAGTGCTTGCTTTACAAGGACAAGGCTGTGAGTTTGATCCCCAGCACCAAAAAAACCCCCAAATAGAAACAATAATAATAATGATTTGAGTCATTTGTTAGAAAAGAATTAGTATACAGCTTATTCGGGTCCAGTTTTTCACTTTCTTATGCTGATTTTGACAAAGTTTTCTTTTTTTATGAAATTAGATTTGTCCTTATTATAATATACATATTTTTTCCCTTTAGAGCCTTTGATATTCTTTGAGAGATCTTCCACCCAGGATTAGAAATACAGTATCCTACTTTAATTCTAAAACATTTAGATATTTTCTTTCCACTTTAAAATCTCTGACTCATCCGAAATCCATCATGACTGAGGCAGACTTGGGAAGTCTGAAGGCTAGAGAACGGTGGTGTAGCCAGCAACGGCATAACCTCCAGTTATCTGCTTTGTGCTTTTTATGTAAAAACATTCAGTGTATTTTCATGCGGGGCTCTGACACTTTCCTCCCTTGTCCCACTTCCTGAGCCCCAAATCCTGGCCTGCAGAAGTAGCGTTCAAGTGGGAACATCTGAATGTGGAATCCGAAGGTTTCCCTTCCTAGCTGCCATCCAGGGATCCGGGAGCTGCCAGGGCTTCCCTCACACAGTCTCTCACCCCCACTAAAGCTGTGACAAGAAACTAGACTGTGACAACCAATGGTGAGCATCGCTTGACACGCTGGTTCCACAGCCTTATTGGCCATCAGCGACAGAAGCAGGAAGGTTGTCTCTCCTCACTGCCAACTCCCTGGTGTGGATCTAATTAGCAGAACTTAATTCCTAGGCAGAGCCCAATCTGCAAGGAAATCTGAGAAGATGAAGGTTAGTTTTCAAATCATTTCAACTAGAAAGAGGATAGAATTCATTTCAATCAGACCAAGTCACATTTAAAATTGTTTGTGCCCCGATAGCTCCTCCCCCAGAACACAGTATATTTTTAAAGACATCCCCGATTTAAGTATGCAGAGAAATTGTGGAATGAGAGAACGTGTGCTAAGCCCCTTGAGCTTGTGTTCCTGCGGTGGAATCGACATAGGACACACACAGAAAACAATAAAAGACCATGATGCCTTGCTCCGTGGCCACTGTGATGAGTCCCGAAAAAGAGCACGATTACTTTCATCCTACGCACCAGAGATAGAAGGAAATATCTTAACTAACCAGGGACTTGGAATTTCAAAAACGCTATAGGAAAGCAGAGAAAGTATCCAAGCAGGAGAGTCCGGGGAGGAAAGGTAGGAAAAGATTTAAAGAACAAAGCTAGACACAAACAGGGACCCCACAGTGAGATGGCAGAAATGAGACCACCTGAGAGAGGAGTCCCAGAAGAGCACCGACACGCGCTGATCGGAATGGATCTGATGCTTTCAGATTGGATATAAAAGCAAATTTCAGTTTTAGCACGTAGGCAGGAAAAGGCCAAATACTAAGAGCAGTAACATCTGTACCAGCCTAATTTTTAAACAAAAGAAGAAGATTTAGAACACGAGTATTACACAAAGGCAGATGACAAAAAGAAAGCTCCACACCAGAAAGAGAAACTTGGGAGAATGCCCCCTACAAGACAGGTGGAGTTGTTTACCCCTGAATCCGGGGCCTTGGGTGGCTGAAGAAGGTATGAGGAAGGGAAGATTTCTTGGAGTGAATTTTTCATTTATTCGCTCTTGGGTAGAAATCTGCAAGGCATAAGAAATAGAAAAGGAAGTTTTCACCGTTTGCTTTTGCTGCGGACACAGAAGAGTTTCAGGAGGAAGCTCCTTTATCCCCGGAGTGCTCCGAGGCGAGCCTGCACAGGAGCAGTTGTGCAGCCTCGGGGAATGTTACCTGGTCCAAGAAGGCCTGGTGAGCATAGGTCCGGGTTTGGTCTGGGGTCGGGAGGAGAGGAGAGGAGCCCAGGGGCGCCGATTGATGTGAAGGCAGAGAGCACATCCTGATTCAGCTTAGCAAGCAAGGAGTGAACTTCCCACAGGGTCTGGCCAGATACAGCACCAGAGAGCAGAACCTGGAGGAACTTCTGCTGTCTTCCTAGAGAGGCCGGTTCCCTAGTGTTCCGGGGACCAAGTTAGCATGAGTTTTTTTCAAGGCAGGTAATTTTCGGTGAAGCCCTAACAGTGGAGTTGTGCCTGATGTAAATCTCCCACGCAAGCGTTGGTCGGACCACTGTTTTTTGCAGTCTTTCAGCGAAAGCGGCGCTAAATGTATTCTAGGAACACGAGATAAGTGGGACTTCTGCCTTTGCTGATCTTGCATGGACAGGAAGAAGGGAGGCATTAGTGGTTCAATGGTAGAATTCTCACCTCCTACCCAGGAGACCCGGGTTTGATTGCCGGCCAATGCAATATTCATTTCTTCCATTTGTGTAGGAAACTTTTACCTTTTTAATCCTGTTACTCTCAGGCCACTCAGGCCATTTCTGGGTTCTCAGCAACACAATTTCCCGAGACACATATCAGCGACTTTCTTTGACGCGGCAAGTGTGTCATGTTCATCCCTGCACTTCTGCATGTCTGGCCTAAGCCAGCAGTAGAGGTTTTCTTCTCACGGATCCCTGGGATCCGAGCTCTGTTCACTACTTTGACTGCTGGATCTTGCACGGATTCTGAGCTGATCCTCACTGTGGAGACAGGATCCAGAAAGGAAATTCTGGAAAGGAGAGGCACAGTGGGGTCTGGACACGTTCCCCGCAGGGAGCCGCCAGGGGCAGGGGAAGCAGGGCCTGTGGGCAGGAACCTGGAGGAGCCTGGAGCCCCCGGAGACCGCCCGGTCTTTGCGGCCTGATAACCTGAAGGGCGGGCCCGGGTGAAGGGCAGCAGGTATGGGGAGATCAGTGTTATCACTTGCAGCCTTACACTCCAGCAGAGAAGTTTCCGGTCTGGGGGCCTTTGTAACGCTCAGGGCCAAGCAGCGCTGGGAGGAGGCCATGGCCGCCCTGCCTCTGGACCTTTGGGCAGCAGACTGGGGAAAAGGCAGCCCAAGGCCATCGGGCGCTTTCTCACCCATTTCCATCAACTCTTCTCAGCAAAGTGTATGTGAGTCCCAGACACGACTTTGCAGCTGTTACTATAGCACGTCGGGTGAGAGCCACTGCCAAACTTCTTTCTTAAATGTGTAAGAAACGCAGTGGAACCAGAGCCCTAGAGTGATTTGCCCGAGCAGAGCAGAAAATGTTTTCCTCTGTCTTCTCTCTCTCTGCTGCATGGAAGTATTAGCTTTCCACACACACCAGTTCAAAATAGTTTCCTTCTTTACGGAGGTGTCCCAGTTTTGACTCGGTCCAGTAAGGCATGTGTCCTTCTTGCTGCATGTGTAATTCTTCCCAGGTTGATTTGAGGAGGTGGTCGGCAGCCTAGAGCAGTTCAGCATCCTTCATACTTCCCCTGGATTTGGTACTGGCCTCACTGAACAAGTTAAGAAGTGGTTCCCTGGCTTTTATTTTCTTGAAGAAAGTATAGAGGAAATTGGAAACATTTCTTTTTAAAATGTTTGATGGTCTCACATGGTGGTGCACGACTGTAATCTTGGCACTCAGGAGGTTGAGGCGGGAGGATGGCTGAGAGTTCACAGTCAGCCTGAGCTACATAGTGAGTTCAAGGCCAGTCTGGACTATATACTGAGACCCTGTTCCAAAGAAACAAAACAAAACAAAACAAAGGGAGAGGATGGGGGATTTAGCTCAGTGGTAGAGAGCTTGCCTAGCAAGTTGAAGGCCCTGAGTTAGATCCCCAGCATCCCCCTCACCCCAAAATGTCTGATAGAGCAGCGAAACCACCTAGATCCTGCACTGTGTTTTCAAAAGTTGTTAATAGTTGATTCAATTTATTTAACAGAGAAAATCTCCATCAATTGTTTCTCCTCAGGTGAGTTTTGGTAGATTGTGTCAAAGAATTGGTCCACTTAATCCAGGATTCCATCTTTGTGAGCAGAGTTGTTCTGAATATTTCTCTATTATTTTATTAAATCACCTGAGGTCAGTCATGGAGACCTTTTCTTCTTTCTTAATATTAGTAATTTAGACTTTTTCTCATTATTTCTTGGTTAGCCAGCTAGAGGTGTATGAATTTTACTGATCATTTCAAGTAGCTAACTATTTTACTGATTTTTTTCTAGTAGTGTCCTGTTTTCAAGTTCATGGACTTATACTGCTAGCCTTATTCCTTCTTTTTTCTGCTTACATTGGATTTAATTTGCTATTCTTGAGTTTCTTAAATTAGGTCCTTAGATCATTCAGCACTTTGCATGCCCTCTGAAACATTATTTTTGCTGTAATGGCCTATTTTTCTAAATTGTATTTTCTTTTCATTTACCCAAAATATTTGTCTTGAGACTTTTTGACTGGTGTTATTTAGAAACGTGTTTAATCTCCAAATGTGGTGTTTTCCAGCCATGTTTCTGTCACTGCTCTCCTCTTGAGTTCCTTTGTGGCCTCAGAGCAGACTGTGTATAATTTCTATTCCTTCACAATTGTGGAAAAATACTTTGTGGGCCAGGATGGGTATATCTTGGAAAACGTTTCACAGGAGCTTGAGAAGAATCTGGATCCTGCTGTTGTTGAAGAAAGTGTCTGCAGACCTCAGGTGAATCCCCATGCCTGGTCGCGCTTCACATCTGCTTTGTCCTCACTAACTTTCTGCCAGCTGTGTCTTTTAATTTCTGCTAGGAAAGCTGTCTGTTTGTCAGTTCTCCTTGTAGTTCTTTCAGTTTTTACCTCACGTATTCTGACGCCCTCTCGTCATTGCTATGGGCCCCTCTTGATCTCAGATGAGGGTTCCAGACAGGACTCTGAGGGCTTCAGTACATGAAATTAATACAGTTGTGCAGTTTTCTTTTTTATCAGTATCAGCATAGTTTATCTTTCTTCTTCCCTTTAGTTGTAATTTATGTGTGTCCAGATCCTCCACTGCTGCTAAGACACCGTTTTACAGCACTGTAGATTGCGGTGGTGTGTGGGACGTGCTGTGTGGTCAAGGAGCCCAGGAAGTCCCGAAGCCTGCCCTGATGGTCCTCCCCGGGTAGAGGAAAAAGTGTGAAGGGTAAGAAAATAGAAATTACACTGCCGTGTGCAGAAATGGCATGTGTGGCCAGGCCACAAGTAAACTGGAGTCTCAGAGACAGATGACAATCCACCAGGGTGATTGAGAAACATCGTCTGGAATCCTTAATGTCTCTCTTCGTTTAACTTTCTCGGTGGTGTGAGAATGGCTTCTGCAGCAATCAAAACACTCTGCCCAACGTGGGGCTCGAACCCACGACCCTGAGATTAAGAGTCTCATGCTCTACCGACTGAGCTAGCTGGGCAACTACCACAAGTAAACTGAGGCGGAGCATGTGTCTTAAAATGGAAGCTGGAAAGTTCTTTCCGTA
The DNA here is from genome assembly GCA_004026905.1 of Hystrix cristata. NCBI lineage: Eukaryota > Metazoa > Chordata > Mammalia > Rodentia > Hystricidae > Hystrix > Hystrix cristata. The sequence goes on along the minus strand of PVJO010034774.1, from coordinate 608 downwards.
TCCTGAGGCCAAAATGTATTTGACCTTATTTTTTCAGTGGTGCAAAGGAAATGCCTTGGCTTAGAAGGTAGGCAAGCTAAACACACGAGCTAAATGCTAAATGTGCAGATATATATGTGACATTTAAAGAAGACACTTTTTGACTCTGTACCTGTGTGCTTTCCTGGTGCAATGGTGAGCACGCTGGATACTGAGTTCAAATCTTGGTGGGACCTTTGTGTTGACTTGGGTCCTGGGCCACAACCCACCCTCCCCTCAGTGACCCTCGAACTTCAGGGTAACTTGGTCATTGAGTTCAGCACTTGGCCATGGTGTCTTAGTCCTTGGAGCCCTGAGTTGGTTGCCCTATACTTTATTCAGGTGATTTACTGTGGTCTGCATCTTTTCTTGCTGGTTCTTTATATGTGGATTTCATGCCCAATTTGCTGGCTGCCCTTGAAGAGCTTTGGAACTGGCTCCAGGGATGGTGTTCTTTTTCCAAAGTGAAGCGAGGAAGAAAGCAGAATGGTACCAGTCCTGCATCCTGTGGCTGGCGCCCAGCTCCGTGGCCAAGGAGATGGGAGCAGAGCCCCGAGAGCACTGGGCACTGGGTGGAGTGGGGTGGGGGA
>PVJO010034773.1:0-10597 GCA_004026905.1 Hystrix cristata | reverse complement strand
GAAGCTTCTCTCTTCTGGTTCTCTGGGGCTACGTGATTTCCTGTCTGGGGAGCACACGTCCTCACCCCGAGGTTCTGCCCCGTGTTGTGGCTCTCGGGCGGCAGCAAAGGTGGCCAGCTCAGCCTTGAGATGGAGAGAGGGAGGCGGCGTCTGGTGGGTGACCCAGTCTTCTTAGGGGACTCTGAGGGCCAGCAAGTTGGAGGGCTCAGTCCCACCTGTTACCGGGTCTGTCTTGACAGGATTTAGTGGACTTCAGCCTTAAACCCTTTTCACCCACAGGAAGCTTCCCTGCAAAATGAGCTCTTTAGCAAGGGTAGATGAGGGAGAGAAACGTCAGCTTTCACACTGGGAGACCAAATCCTCTCTGCTACCACTGCGGCTCTGCTTCCGAGGTTGTTAAAAATGCTTAACAACTAACTTGACCAATATTCAAACGCTTTGATCCTAATTGTTGCCCTTTTATTTATGAGGACAGAAACCCCAGATGACTAACGGCAGAGTGATTAGCAGGTACTTAGTGTGTGTCTGAAAGCAGAACCAAGTCCAGCCCTCTCCCCAAGTAATCTGTCCATCTGTGTTCAGAGTGAGGCTTCCAGCCCCACTGGAAATCTTTTGCATAAACGTGAGTGATATCTTGGGGAAAGACTACGTTTTTCTCTCCAAGATGCCTTGAAATTAAGGCGAGAAGATTGAGGTACACAAACTGTGGATGTCCCTCTGCCATCCACGTGCTCGCTGGCCTGCTTACTGCCCACTCCCCTTTTCGATTTAATAGGACACGGTCCACACCCAGGAGGGCGAGTGCCTGAGAACCCGCATGGTGGCTCAGAATGAAACAGCCGCATTCAGATGCCCGCGGGCAGGAAGGAGGGTGCACAAGGGTAGTTGACATCAGATGCGAATCTTAAGAAGCTGGTGGTCCCCAATGCTCACCAGGCAGCGCGGGTGGGTGGGAGCCGGCTTCCCAGAGGCCCGTCCTACAAGACAGGAGATGCATGAGCGATGTGTGAAGCTTTCAAACAGGGTGTAGGTGCCATAAAATTCTCCTGTTGGATGGCAGGAAGTGGCAAGCAGGAGGAAAACTGGAAGCAATGCATTGGTCTAAGAACTAATGCATCTTGGCAAAGTGTTTATGAAGCTGAGAGAAAATATTTCATGCTGCTGGGACAACTGGATGTCCACATGCATAAAAATGACTTAGACTGTTATACCAGATATAAAATTAACTTGAAAGGATCAAACACGTAAACACGAGGCTTGAAACCGTGAAACTACTAGAAGACAGCTAGGAGGGGAATAGCTGGGTAGAATGGAACTTTCACAGGTACCAATCATTGACAATGAAGGAGTTATGTATCACAAACATGTACCAAGAAACACATTGAAAAAAAGAAATACGTAAGTGATAAAAAAAATTTACAAAAATAGGGGAAAGTTCTAACATTATTTTAGGCAATGACTTTGGATCTGATTGTGCAAGAACAAACAACAAAAGCAAAACTGGACAAATGGAATCACACCAAACTAAAAGTCTTCTGCATGGGCAAGGTGACAACAGACAGAGTGAGAGACAGACTAGGAAAACGTGTGTGCAAACCACACATCTGTTAAGTTCATATCCAAAATATATAAGGATCTCAAACAATCCAACAGTAAGAAAACAAGTAACTGAAAAAATGGCCAAAGGATCTAATAGACATTTCCCAAGAAATAGGAAAACACAACTTGTCTTATTTTCCTTGTTGCTGAGACATAATACTTACCGCCCACATGGCCGGGGATGTAGCTCAGTGGTTAGAGCACTTGCCTAGCAAGCGCAAGGCCCTGAGTTCATCCCCAACACCAAAACAAACAAACGAACAAACAAAAACACACACTACTTAACATCCACAAATTCAGGGAGGGAGGTTTATTTCAGCTCGTGTTTTAGTCCATGGTGGGCTGGCTCCAAGGCAGGATGGCACAGCTGAGGGACCTGGAGGAGGCGAGCTGTGCAGGGCACAGCAGACAGGAAGTGGAGAGACGGGAGGAGCTGGGAGGGAGAGGAACCCTGCCAGGCCACGCCCCCCAGTGACTGCCTCTTCCCACCAGCCCCTCCGCCTAACAGTGAGTCAGCTATGAACTCATCCTGGCCTGATACACTAATGAGCATCACCCCCATGATCCGGTCAGCTCCCAGAGCCTTGCCTATGAGTACATGAGTCTTTGGAAGGACATCTAGATATAAACCACCACAAGAAAAATGCTCCCAGTCACTAATCATTGGAGAAATGCAAATTAAAACTACAATGAGACATCACCTCACACCTGTTAGAATGGCTTTTACCAAAATGACATGTAGAGAAAAGGGAACCTGGATACAGTGTTGGCAGGAGCATACAGTAGAAGTCATTATGGAAAACGGTATATAAAGTCCTTAAAAAATTAAAAGTAGGACTACCACACGACCCAACAATCCCACTACCAGGAAACAGCCAAAGGTGTTGAAATCAGTATGTGAGTGAGGTATCTACACTCAAGTTCACTAGGAATCAAGATATGGAGCCAAACGTCCCTCAGCCAATGACTGGAGCAGGAAACTGCGGTACATATACACAGTGGAATGCTACTCAGCCCACAGAGAATGGGACCCTGTGGTTTGTGAGAGGACAGAGGAACTGGGGGACAGCACCCTGAGTCACATAGGCCAGGCACAGAGAGATACATGGCGTGTAACCCCCCTTCCAACTCACCAAAGTGGGGAAGAGAATCTGGCAAACATGGACTAATAAAAAAAATCAGAAAAAACAAAAGTAAAAAAATTAAGTGCCTGGCACCTAATAATAGACAGTAGATCCCTTCTCCTGCAGGGCCACGACGGAATGGTGGCCTTGAGCAGCCGCAAGGGCAGACCCAGGTCCCATAATCAGTGCTGTCACCCTATAACATCACCGTGTCCCCACACCCTGGTAGGAGGTAACAACCGGTTACAGCCACTTGCAAGGCCACCCGAGACACAGGAAACAGTGCAGAGAGGTCCCAAGGGCACACAGGTCATTCATGAGGAGAGCACGGCCATGGTGGGTGCGGGGAGAGCCGAGCCTGGGCATCCCCCTGCTGTCCCTCAGGACAGAGGGCCGAGGACTGGCTGCCGGTTGGAACGGGCACTCCCCAAGGACTGAAGTGGAAGGGCTGTCATTTGAGGGATGAGGGAGCCGCACCCAAGCCACCCACCGGAGGGGACCACATCCTGGTCAGTTGCTCCTCATTCGGGGAGGGCCCTGCTGTCCAGTGCAGGCTGCTCCTGTCCAGGGACGCCCGGGAGGATGGCCGTCCCTGCCTGCAGACAGCACGAGGGTGGATTTCAAATTGCCCTCCCATTTGCATCTGCGTGGATGTTTTGCATTTGTTTGGGGCTCGCATCTGCTTCCAAACAATGAGCAGTAATTTTAAACCTGTTTAGCACGCATTTAACCCAGATACTTCTTTTGTGACCATCTCACTCGCATCTGGGTTTCTGTGCAGAGGGGTTGTGCAGAACAAAACAAGTGCAAAATGGTGTCGGCCCGCAGCTGCGCGGGAGGCAGGAGGCAGCAAAGCCGGGCAAAGCGGCAGTGTGAGGGCGGCTCCGAGAGGGGAGGCGGGTGCCGTGTCATAATCCAGGGCACCAGAGGCAAGGACCTCCGCCGGCTCTTTGGGGATGCAGGGACCTCTCGTCAACACTCCCAAGTTACTCTCGTGGTGGGCAGATAAAGGTCCCTGGAAGACTCAAACCCTGACCACGGAGTCGGGTTAAACACGGGTGCGGAGGCCCTGGAGGGAGCTGGCCAACCGGAACAGTTCTTCCTTTCTCACTGAAATCCTAAAACACACACGCGATTCCAAGGACACTTGTTGTGCTGAGCTGGTTCTGTGGCTGGTCTAGCCCAGTCACCCACAGTGACCTACGGCCTGTGGAGTGTGGGGACAGCCCAAGGGCGTCCTTCCTCTGGGTGACATGGCTTTTGTGTTTCTGAGCTGGCTGGCAGGCCAGAGCTAGAGGTGGGAAACTAGATCCCTTGTGGGTGTCCTGAGACATGGCTGCGGGGTCGTGGAGACCTCTGAGCCGTTCCTCAGTCTCAAAGTCATAGCACTTTTGGAAGCAAAGCCTAAAAGTTTAAGGATTCTCTCTCAAGGATCAAAAATAACATTTCCACAGTCAAAAATTATGCTTGTGACGGGAGTATGCACCTTCCACATGACAGCTGAGAAAACGGAGTGCTAGCGATCTCGCCAGACGCTGCCTTGGCTGGTCGAAGACCACGAGAAACACGTGTGCCAGCACCTTGCTGATTCACAGACTCCTGTGACTGAAACATCAGTGTGCCCCGTGTGACGGGGCGTGACTGTCGCTGACTGTGGCTGGCACAGCAGAACTTGGAGGCAAATTTTATTTGATTAAATTCAAATCGAAAAAGCTGTCCATGGGCTGGTGGTGACCACGCTGGACAGCAATGGGGAAAAGGGACTTTTTCTGTTCCCACCACACACACAGGAGAGCTCAGACAGCAAGAGAAGAGAGAACAAAGACGAGGACAGGGACCAATCGCGGACTGCCACACTGCTTGTTGGAACCAACCACACATTGCCACAATATCCCATCCCATCCTGTACTCTTTCCATACTCCTTCCCCATAAAAACCCTTCCCTTCTGTAGTTCAGGGCCTTTACCGCTGTCTCCTGCGTGGGACATGTATTGGCCCAGAGCTCTGTTTAAACAATAGCTTGTTGCTTTTGCATCGAATCTGGTCTCTTGTCGTTCTTGAGCGCCGCTCTCCCTTGTCCCGGGTAAGTTGGGGAAGGTTTCAGCCTTAACACAAGAACTCCATGCAGCCCAAGCTCTGACTCAGGGAAGCAATCAATGTTTATAACCTGAAAATTTAATTTTCATTTCGTGGGTTTTTTTTTAATTTTTGTTTATATAACATGGAAAACGTCCCTAGAAACTTGAAATGAAAGGAACAGAATACATCACCAGTGATCCACTGCTTTTGCAATGTCCTCAGGGATTATTTTTTTTAAAAAATTCAGATGCATCCATTTCTTTTAAAATGCTGTTGTATGAGTTGATTACACATGCAGAGTTTTTTCAGAAGCCACTGATCAATATAAGGGCAATTAGCAATCTTTTTATCTCTTAAAAATAATGCAATAAGTCAGGTTTTTGAAAACTGGTTTTCAAAATGTGGATACTACAAAATAAAACGTGTGTGGATCTTGGTAGATAATGTTAAAACAGCCGCTTACTGTAGCGATTTCTATTCCTAAGGGCGGTGTTTCCGCTCACTACTGTAGCCTAGTGCTTGGCACGGGAAGCATTCAGTCAATGTTTGGCACAGTCCTACAGCAGTGTCTGCCTGCTGATAACAGCACTCCGATACTGTGATCGTTTCTACATGGGTTTCTGCACCTGTTCAACAAAAGTTACCTTGGGACTTTCTCAGGAGGTTGTAGTAGAATCTAGCCAGGTGACAGATACAAAGTGTCCCAACATCGATACTCCAGACTCCTCTCCTTTCCAGACTGCAGGCCGCAGCCGTCCACCCAGCCCAGGTCTGCACGTGTCAAATGACAGCAGGAAGAATGGATCCACAACCAGCAGATGCAGAGGAGGCACCACCGTGTCGGGGATCTGGGGTGGCCAGACAGCGTTTCCCGGTCTCACACTGCAGGTGGCGCGACCTGGTAGTGCCTTGGTGGGGCCGTCCTGTGTCCCATAGGACAACCAGTAGTGTTGCTGTCCCTGTCCCCAGAAACAGACATCGCCTCCAGCCAGGACACCCAAGACTAGATCCAGATGTCGTCACTGTCTGTAGGGGTCCTGGAGCCTGTGGTTTCCGTTAGGGCTTACGAAGCTCACGGGTGTCTGGGGTCTGCCTCAACCTTACTGCTGCCCTTAACAACTGCAGATGCCAAAGGACGCTCTCTATGGAGCGGCTAATCCGATGGGCCGCACCATTAAAGGGGACGTGCTGGGAAGGAGACCAGCAAGGATGGCATTTTCCTCTTTAGGGTTTACAGGCATTCAAAATTCTACACACACAGACACATGCATGCACACCATAAAGTCTCATTTTAGTAACACTTAAGAAGAATATAAAACGCACTTGGTTTATTAAACAAATTACATGGAAAAACAGTTTCTTTGCTGTCTTGCCCAACCCCTTTGGATGTATCCCAGTCAGACCTCATCTTGGGGCCTCAAGGATGTCCCTACTAAGTGATAATAATCATGCCAACAGTGTCACTATGAACTGTGGGAGCAAATACCTCCCCCCCAACACACCAGGCAGGTGTCACACTGGGCCCCATTTTGCAGGGTGGAGTTCACCCCCAGCACCTTGCTCTACAACCCATGGGCCCCAAACTGCTGCTGTGAGACGTGGTTGTTGATCTGCTGGGTGCTGGATGCAGAAAGATCAGCAGCCCTCTTACAGGGAGGTAAAAGGCCTGGCCTGCACCAGGAAGTCAACACCAAGCACCTGCCCAAGATCGGCCTGACGACCTCCCCTGTCATGTGTGTAAAGTACTGGAGCCCAGAGCCACACACAGTTCAGTCTTCTTCCACAGTCTGTGTGGCTCACATGGATAATTTAAAATGTGCCAGGGCAACGCCACCAGAGATCTAAGGAAGAGCCCAGCAGAAAAAGAAACTGGGTAAGGCTGGGCCAGCACCCTGGAATACATCTGTGCCAGCCTCGTGCTCTTAGGTAACAACTATTCTTAAAACTGAGGCTTTATGGAGACCATACTCAGTGACAAGATAATAAAACACCTGGATGCCGGTGTCATTGAAGGATGCTAAGAACACATCTCATGCTTTATTTTATTTTTATAGGCCACATAAATGAAATCGAGCCAGCCCTCCACTCTCCAGCCCCAGACGCACTGTTAATAGCAGCTCCCTGCCCTGTCTGCATGGAAGGTTCCGCCCAAGGGTCTGGGCACCGAGGTCATCATTTTGGGGCTGTGCGTGTGGCGCAGGCGGCAGAGTAGGGACAGGAAGCAGAAGAGGGGAGCCATTCGCACAAGCTGATGAATAGTGGGAATGCTGGGGTCACCCAAGCAGTACACAGCACACGGCCTGACACTGGGCCCACGCTGGATGACTAGAGACTCCAGACTTGAGTGGAGCAGTCTAGCGCTCCCACCCTGCCACTGCCCGGTCCCCAGTCCCGACACGAGCTACAGAACATCTACTTACAGCCTGGCCAAGACTTCGAGTTAACAAACTGTTTAAAAACATCTTCACTTCTCATTGGTAAACACCGTGTCTACTGATATATATTGAGAAAATTAGTGTTTTCCTGCAGAGTTTTCTGGTACATTACCTCAACTCAATGTGTGACTTGCACGTGGCGCTGCATTGCCAGCCCGCGTTGGATCGCAACGCTTCACCACCAACCATGGGCGTCGCAGCAATAATTTGACAGGCGATAAAAAAAGAATAAGCTCCTCAGCACAATTTTTATAGTCTATTCTTCACAGTCTCTGTCACTGGAGTGGAAGGAACGAAGACGTACAGTTTAACCAGTATGTTTACACGCATCCAGCAGATATTTTTCTGTGTAGATTAATTGAATTACACCTATAAAATACTTACATTGTCTGCTTTTCAGTCCAGAGATGACTTTGAACAATTAGGGGAATATGTTTACATCACTAATAAAAGATTACTACTACAGCCGAGCAACATTGGAAGATCATTCTCCATGCAGAACATTCTTGGGTAGTTTTACTAGAGTCCCTTTTTCTGATGCTCTAGGGGAAACAGAGCTCCCCTGAAGTGTATGAACTCCAAAATCTCACGTTCGAAGTATGTTGTGGTTTACATACTGTTGTCCCCAAGATACTCATGGACTCCTGGAAGGAGACTGGATGGCAAGCTCAGAGCTGAGGGCTGTTAGGAGGCGGGGCCTGGTCGGAAGAGGCAGTCACTGTGGGCGTGGCCCAGAAGTCGCGTCTCCCTCCTGGCTCCTCCCTTCACTCCCTGCTTCCTGTTCGCCATGCTGTGAGCAGCTCTCTTCCGCCAGGCCCTCTGCTCCACCACCCTGCCTTGGAGCCAGCCGACTGTGGACTGAAGCTGTGAGCCAGAATAAACCTCTCTGTCTTTAATTTGTTGGTGTCGGCCATTGAGTCCCAGAAACAAGAAAGTGACTGAGACAGAGTGCAAAGGCAGCTGAATCAAAACCTCAGCTGCGTGGCTCCACCTCGGTGCGTGATGTCTTGGAAGGGGCTGCTCTGGTTACATTTGCTAGGCTGACTGTGGAGCTGAGCAGAGGTCCCCAGAGCACAGGAAGTGACAGACCACAGAGACACCATCCCTGAAGAGAAGACAGGCAGAGCAAGGGAAGGGAAGGGAAGGAAAAGGCTTTTTGTGGCTTAGTATCGACCAGTTCCCTGGCGTAAAAACACCCATGATGGTGAGAGTCAGGTGGGGTGGGGCTGGCTCCACGTCAGCCCCTGAGTCACCTGCACGCGAGGCCTGGGTCCCCCCAGGTCCCCACTGCACCCTGTTCACATTCCGTGCAAGTGCGTATAGAAAACATTGTTAATGTTGATAGTTTTGTAAACACTGTGTAGAGTTTTACAATCATGATATCCGTCGCTGTTCACACCATTGCAAAACCAGTCACATTAAATTATTTACGATCCTCAGCTCTGCAGGGCCAAGACCGTAAGGCAGTCTGTGAGCAGTGACTGCTTCCTCTCAGGGAGGGTAGCATTGCTGCTGCAGGTAAGAGAGAGGGGCCCTCTAGGCCAGGGCTTCCTGCTCCTCTCCAGGACTGGTGTCCACAGGTTGCTTCCCAAGTGTGCACACAGATGTGCCGATGTCCAGCATCCCCAGTGGCTGGAAGGACAGTGGCGACTGCCGGGGGAGGGTGTTGTCTGGCTGAATCCACCAGGAACTCACTGGGGCTGACGTGGTGACAGGAGGCGGGCTGGACCATGCCCTCCTGTGCCAGGACTTGCCACAAACCCCTCTGTTCCCTGCACCGCCCAGCCCACAGGAAGCATGGTCAACATGCCTTCTGTGACTGCATCGGGTGCACGGGGTGCACATGCGTATACAGAGACGAGCCGAGCCCACAGTCACGCGTAACTGGTGCATGGAGTCAGAGAGTTTACACAGGGCAGAGGCTATTTGTCAACTATCCACCTGGTCTCAGGTGTGGGCGGCTGCAAGGATCGAGCACACTGAGTGAGTCTAATGTATGAAGGGCTTGCCTTACCGGGGGATAGGAGGCTGGCGAATGCAGGTCTATGTCGTTGGGGCTGAGCCCCAGAACAGCAAAGCCAGATGGTGGCAGCAGGGGCCAGGGGTGGTACCCATGTGGCGATTGGCAAGGCCCCTCACAGGCACTGGACATGGGGTGGGGCCAGAGGGCTGCAGGTCTAATGGGCAGGCTGGGTGGGGGTGGGAAGGAGCAGGGGAGAGGGCAGGGGATGAGGCAGAGAGAACAGGAACGCTGACTGTGCAGGCCCCAGGCCACACTGGCACTTGGCTATTAATCCGGCTGGAATGTGATGGCCCCACAGGATTTATAGCCAAGCAAGAGGGTGTGTGTGGGCAGAGGGATGGGTGACCCTGGAGCCACCACAGTCACGTCCACAGAGGCTGGGCTGGGTTGGAAGTGGATGCAGGGTTGCTGGTGTAGACATCACAGAGCCTCGCCTGGCCTTTGCAGCATCAGATAGCAAGGCACAGTCGGGACACAAGGGGGAAGGTACGGGTGGAAGCGGGCCAGCCAGAAGCTCAGGGAAGGCAGCATAGCATCAGGCTGGAGGGCACCACAGTCCTGAGAGTAGGACTGTGATCCTCTGACAGGACCCAGCCCTGTGTCCTCCTCGGCTGATGCTGGGGACCCTGGGACCCCACCAGCCTGAAGTCTCAGGAAACCATGGAGCCAGGGGCCTCCAGCCCATGTCACTGGTGGATGGGGGGCAGAAAGAGGCCCAGGAGGGCGCCATGCAGGAGCTCAGACTCATCCCACCTGTCCTGGAGCTCCTCCAAGGGCCAACTCCTATGTATCCACAGAGTTTGTATCTCTAGCCACACAGAATTCATCTGCTGCCTTAAGGGGCAATAAAGACAGAGTGCACAGTATCTTGCCCCTCTCCTGTGCTGGCCCTTCCGGCATCTCAGGGACCATCTGTCCAAGTCCTCCGAGCCTGTGGGACCCGCACACCCATGAACACACGGTGGGGCGGGGCTCGGCTGGTGAGTCCCCAAGGCTACGGGGCCACTGTCAGCAGCACAGAGAGGCGGCATCGGACACCATCACTGTTGTGAGGTAGAGGGAAATCAGCTTTATCAGTAAACGTCTATTCAGAAAGTTCCACACTGAGCGCGAAGACCTCAGACCCACCCATGAAGGGTCTCACTTAGTGCGGAGATGGCAAGGGCAGGGCAGGGACCACACACAGGCCGGAGACGGGCCCTGAAACTCCAGACCCAGCTGCAGACAGGCCGTCTCCACATCGCTCTTCACCATGACCGCGAAGTCCACACACGTGATTAGGGAATTAGGAATCCTTAGACTCTGGGGTCAAAATCAGTTAATTCTTTTTTTTTTTT
>PVJO010034772.1:0-10601 GCA_004026905.1 Hystrix cristata | reverse complement strand
CTGAGGTGTAAGCCTACAACCAAGATCTTTTCATTCTAAACCGAATATGATTACAGCTCACTCTGCCCAGTTTTAGATGTAGAGAGAGCCGTGCAGAACATTGTCACTAACACTAAGCAAGCTGAAATCTGTTTTATCCTGTTCTTCTGAGTTGATCTCAAATACTCTCTCATTTTTAACTACCTGAAAGTGAGTTTTGGGTGAATTTTTGAAATGTTCATGATATTGAGAAGATGCTTTTAAATCATGGTTGTTCCTTTGTTGATTTATCTAACACTTTTAAATATCAAATACCAGACTTGCTAAAGGTCATACTATCATTTTTTACATCCTAATTAAATTATACAGAATTAAATTGACACAAATATTCCATTACAAGGGGAACACACAGGTTTGGAGATGACATGGCTCATCAAACTTAGAATTTCTTGGGGAGGGGCGGGGGAGAGGGGGAGATCCAAGATGCACCATGTATAGGTACAGAATAAATGTAATGAATGTGATCAATGTATGTAGAATGTACCAATACATGCTCTTGGTTTAAAAAAAAAAAAAAAAAACAACTTAGAATTTCTTGAAAATATTTTCTTCCAAGATGATAAAACCCCCATCTAGTTTAGCCTCATGTTATGGCTTGTGTCTAGATGTCCTCCCAAAGCCTCGTGCAGTCACAGGTCTGTCTGCCATGAACTGTTTCTCCTCTGCAATGCCCCTCTGCCATGCCACCCTGCCTTGGAGCCAGCCCACTATGACCGAAACTTTTACAGACTGTAAGCCAAATAAATGTTTCCTCCCTTTAACTTTGGGTGCTGAGTATTTTGTCTCAGCAACAAGAAAAGTAACTAAGACACATTAATTTTTATATTTTTATATTCTAGTAATTCCAAGAGAATGCCTTCAATTACATTCACATGTATAAACCTATATAAGTGCTAGGATAAGTACAGTGCCTAACAGATGTGTGCGTGAGCACCTATCAGTGAACAGTTTTTGTTCAGTGCCAGTTTGTAGACCTTGAAAACATTCAGTATTCATGCTTGCTTTATCAATAAGGGTGCTTGCTCAAAAACAAAAAGTTTTATCATTAACAATTTAAAATACTTTTGTTTCTACATTACCCTCTTAGGATGTAAACATTGTATTTTATCTGTAAGAGAAAAGAGGAAAGTAGCATTTGGTGCTTACTCAGTCAGGGTCAATCACTTTATAAGCTTTAGTCACCGTTACCACATTTGAATAAGTTATTCTAAAGGACTGAGAACGTGCGCTGGAATTCATTTCACTATGTAGCTACAGTAACATCATCACACTAAGTCCTTTGGCTGTTGCCACAAACCCTGAAGAAAACCACAACAGTACAGAGAATGTATAAAACATTTTTTAAATAACCAGAAGAGAAAGAGATGGGAGGATGTTATGGGTAATATTCATGGTGGTTTTAACAACAGTATGGTAAAGGAAAAAATATCATAAAGAATAATTAGGACAACCCACTTTAGAGCTGTTCAGAGAGTCCCCTGAGTCTGAACTCCTCGTTTTCTCTGATATTAAGGATCATGTTTACATCTGTACAAGGAGAAATGCCTAAGTGGGTTAACCAGGTTTATAGAAAGATGAACAAAAAGGAGGATCTCAGTAAGAAGCTGAGATCTAACACAGAGTGCCAGACCGCCATCAGGCCTTCCAGCAGCTTATCCAGCACGCTAACATCAGCCTCCTTGTGTTCATTTCTTGCAAATTGTCCTTCACTAATGATTCTTCTTTTGTAGGCCAAACACATACTCCCATACACCCACACAGGGATCACAAGAAGAAAGACCCCTGTTTAGGGTGCTGCTTCTGTTATTAACATCCTCAAACAGGACGGTTTAGTTTGTGGTCTTTTCCCTAAGATATGTAAAAGGGATTTTTGGAGGTCAAACACACACACATTTTCAAATTAAAGATTCTTTCCCTCAAAGTTTAGACTAACTTTATGGAGCGCGTTCCTTCTTCTCATTTATTAGGGCTGACTACTCCAGGTGTCAGGTCTCACTAGCATGCCGAATAGTCTGCGCTGGTCTCTGACGGGTGAGGCTCTCTCTGCCTGCAGGACTGAGCACCCTCCCTGTGAGCAAAGCAGACTGGCAGTCTGGTTACTTTCCAGGCTGTACATACTTGTCTGCAATTATGGATGGTAACAGTATATACGACTTGATAAGTTGTTTTTCCATACACTGAATAAATGACTAGAACTCCTTTTCTTAGGTTTTGTAATAAATGGGCCCGTCTTCGTAAACGATCTTTAGCCTCAAACTATTGAAGTCACATTAGCTCAGCTGAATGAAAGTCCCTAAGGCAAAAACAATAAGTGGCCACTTTCTCTTTCAGCAGCATGAAAATGACTTTCAGTAAAACAGGATACCTGCGATTGATAGTTATTGCTGGTAAAGTTAAGTGGAAAATTATTTTTCTTAGAGTACATAAGTATAAACTATCTTTTATTTAATAAAAGATACAGTGAGAATAAATTGATCATCTACATAAACGCTAGGAAACTTTTGAAGAAAAAATATCAAATCCAGTACTTTATTCTCTTAGAATGCTATTCCTGATACATTAAATTGTTTTCAATTTTTAAAAGTCTCATTAAATCCAGGTATTCATGTTTTCCATCAATTGAGACATTCTTGTAATCATGGCATTACATATACATATATCCGTTTTATAAATAACTGATGTGTATGTGTACATATATGGTTTATTCTTGCCTAAATTGTATTAATCTACTACGTTTTGTCTTTACCCACCTTCAAATCTCACATCATCTCTTGATAGCCACAGAAAAGAATTAATCTGCTTCTAATCTCTAAAATCTTCTTTGTCTTCTGTCTAACAATAAAAAGCCAATAAGAGAACTGAATTAAAATCTTGCACCCCTCTATAAAGGAAATTAATTTTTTGTAAATGCTTGGCAAATAGAGAACATTTTGCTGGTTGATTGCATTTAATGTTAACTAGAGTGCCGAGTGAATTGAATTCATGTTCTCCTTCCAGTAATCGTAATGGAACTCTTACCACACCGATCTCCCTCAAGATAACAACTACAAATAAACACTGGGCAAAATATGTCAGCAACAACCTTAAGGCACTACTTTAAAATCAAGGAGCAACTGGAAAGTGGTTGACATTGGAAAAAAGGGAATAGCATTAAATAAGGTCCTCTTTCCTATGAATCTTCAACCAGTGATGAGTCGTGATTGAAACTCTGATAGGGAGTGTATAATGTTACTGTAAGGAAAACACGGAAGACAAAATTTAGGGTCACTATATCAAGGAGAAAAATAAGGAAGATACCCAAATAAAGGATGGAGGGAAAGACCCGTGTTCTTGGGTATAAACTTTACTTAACTCCCTGGCTGAATCTGTGTATCCACAGCAAGCCTACAAGCCGCCCAGTTAAGGTAAATATGCCAAATAAAGATTTCAGTTCTTCCTGCCATAGGGAAAGAGAGTTTAGAGATTGTATCTAAATTAAGATTTGGTTTAAAAACACAAACAAGCAGATAAAATAAATCAACAATCTACAGAAGAATGTGACATGATCTGTGGTATAAGATCCAATGTCCAAGTGTCCAGAATGCAATTCAAAGCTAATGGACATAAGAAGAAAGAGGAAAGCAAGGTTCATATTCAAGAGGAAAGACAATAAAGGGAGATCAATCCTAAAACGTGTGATGTTGTATAGCAAAGATTTTAACCCAATGAGCATAAGTATACACACACAAAAAAAAGGAAATACATTGTATACATGAATAAACAGGAAATACTGGAAGAAACTCTAAAATAGAACAAAAGGGAAATTCTGAAATGAAAAATTAAATTTCTAAAATATAAAAATTAATTAGAGGATTTAATAACAGTTTGGAGAAGACAAAAGTAAATTCTGACAGTAAGCAATATTAGTGATCCAATCTAAAGAAGAGAGGGAAAAAATAGAAAACAAATACTAGAACCTTAGGAACAATATTAAGAAGCCTATCATTATATGATTGTAGTTTTATATAGAAAATGTTTTTTAAAATTAAGACAGAAAAAATTTTTGAAGAAATTATGATCAAAATTTCTCAATTTTGTTGAAAAATCCACACATCAAAGAAGCTTAACAAAACAAATAAAGATACAGCCAAATAAAATGATTCAGAGACAAATAGTCAAAGTGCAAGCAAAACAAAGTACTGTGTAGAGTGGAACAATTATATGAACACATTCTAATTTTAAATCAAAATTACAAAACTGGAGACATAAAAAAAATTTAAAAATTATGAAAAAATAGCAACCATAACAGTATAAACCAAAAGAACTCTAGACCCATAACTTTATATTCAAGGAAAATATTTTAAGACAATTAAAACCAAAGACATGTGCAGACAAACAAAAACAAAAAAGTTTACTACAGCAGATTTGTTGTTCAAAAAATGCTAAAGGACTTTATGCAAACTGAAAGAAAATTATACCAGATGGAAACTAATTTAGGAAAAGAAAATCAGCAGAAATGTCAAGTATGTGGGTATTGTTGGTCACGGCATAAATTCAAAAACACACAGGCCATTTTTAAAAATTAAATTAGTATCTTAAAATATCTATATGGAGATAGCAGAGTTTTTGGTCTTTGAATGGTTCTGATTTATTCTCCATGTTCATCAAATTCATCAGAGAATAATTTGTCTTGATATTTCATATTTATATTATCTTGTGTTAATCATTTGCTTATTGTACTTTCATTTTTCCTTCTATTCCCCCGACCCTTTAAAAGTCATAATGAATATTTAAGAAGCTTACATTTTAAAAATTTTAAAATTATATGTAATAATATTCAAGCAATATCATATTTATGAAGATATGTGAAATTCCTTGTTCAAATTAAAATGTAGCCAGATGACATAAAGAACTATAGTCTTTCAATTAAAATTTAATTTTGCTTTGTTCTTAATCTTCAGGTCATTTGTGGCTATAACTCTTTGAAAGAAACCACAAAACGAAGAATATAGTCCCATATGTCAAATGTTTACACAGCACAAAAATTTACCCAAAACTTTAAAATATCATTGTTTTAAAGTCCACCAAATATAGCAAACTGAGATCTATCAGCAGCTATAAAACAAATGGAGAAATATCTTCAGTGTAACAAAGTATCATTTTAGATTTTAGTAATCAAATACGATCCTCCTAAACTGACAGGAGATTCCACTATTCTGAAAAATTAAGACAAATGTCTAAGTCTTAATGAATTTTAAAATATTTTCAGTTTTCCCCCTACTCTCTGATTTAAATATACTTTTGCTTCAACTTAAGATATATTTTTAGAATTTAAATAAATTTGTATTTTCAGATTGAGAAAAATGAGCTATTTATAATGGCATATGTCAGCAAAAAATGAAGAGGAAAAGGACTAGCTAACATAACAATACTGTACGAAGACTGAAAAAACCTCTTTGTTTTCTCAGGTAACCATGGAAGAAATCTTGTAAACTCTTGAACAAGGGATTTTCTCACACAGGAAGTGGGCACAAGAATATCTGTACAGTGTGCTGCCTGTGAGCTCCCCGAGTATCACATTGGTGAATAAAACACACACATGCTGGTGAAAGAGCAAAACCTCGGTGACTCTTTGTCAAATATCCATGTATTGTCTGTCTCTCTCTCTCTCTCACTCACACACACACACATTTTTGCCTAATGTAAATGTTTATTAAATTGTGAATTTTATGTACAATGGTTGTTGATTTTAGTTAATAATTCTTTGATATTAAGATATTATTTAAGAAATAAAACATGAATGGCTAAACGCATAAAAAGAAAACTGTGTCCATTGATCCTGGTATGTGGAGCAGAAAACCAAAACCTTTTACAACAGATGTTCTTATGTTAAAGGCTGCAGGTAGTTGAAGGGGCCCATGTATCCTTTCACATTGCACAAAGAAATGTTTATTCTGTGCCTCTGTTTTGTTTGTTTGTTTGTTTGTTTTGAGATCTAGGATAGAGTTAACAAAACTCTTAATGGTAATTTGAGGACAATTCATTCAAAAACCTACAGAAATGATTGCGTTCCAATTTGCAGATATTACAAGCCACAAAAGGACTTTGAAAATTGTAATGTCCTATACTAAAAGAGTATCAGTAACACAGTGTCTTACATCATGTAGATATATATAGGTATCCGTCAGGTGAATTAATATTATTGAAAGAGCAAATGTGACTCTTAAAATACTTTCCCCATGATCTGTAGTATCTATGAAATGAATAATAGAAGCGACAGAGCTTCAGCATGTATTATAACCTAAGCACCAGTTTTATACAACAAAATTAGTCATTCTGGATACAGCTAGGCTCCTACTGACTCAAACTGGACATTAGTTAACTTGATAATTAATGTCTTTATATCACATTCTAATAGCACAGTCTACCTCGCTGCTGAATAAAGTTCTATAAATGTGCAATTAAGCTCTGTTTGCATATTCCAACCCCGCAGAAACCAGAGCTAAAGCTCCAAGTTTGCAATTTTCTTTTTATCTCTGCAAATAAACAAATGAGTAAATTTAAGGAAAGACTATGTATACAGTGAGCTCGTATTTGTCATTCCTTTCTGGGTGGAACGCAAGGTGTCATGGAAAAGTTCAGTGTATTCATAACTCCTACTGTGTAAGATTTCTATTCCTGACTTCCACTTATTTCTTTGGTATTAATCAGAACACCCAACATACTTCACTCTCTCTTCTCACAGGTGTGTCCCAAGTCCCCACCCCAAGGGGAGTGAGAAATGGAAATGGTGGTCCAAGACTCTGTCTCCTCTGCTATGCACTTTCACCTTGGCATTTTGTCTTCCATACTGTTCTGCACAACAAATCAAGTTCCACTCCCGTCCTGATCCTGTTCACTTACCCTACTCGTGATCCAGCCTCAGAGACCTAACCCTGTCTTTCTCCTCAGCCCTCTTCTTTCCAAAGCCCTGGCAAGCTGCTGTGCTCTAAAGTGATGCTGATGTGGATCGAGAAACACGAAAAGGAGCAGTAAAATACGAGAATCCTGGACAACTGGTTTAAAAAGTACGTACACTCTCTTCATAAAAAATAGCATACTCTGCTGTCATTAAAATTGTGTCACAGATGAACAGAAATCCATACAGATAGAATTTTAAAAAATATATTGAAAAAGGAAGGTTAAAAGGTGTTTCTATTGTGAACAGAAGGGCCAAGCGAACGCACATGTGAAAAGTTTGGAAAATACATACAAAGCTTTAGCTAATTATCTCTCATCAGTAAATAGGAATCACTTCTCTTTTTAAAAGATCACTTGTGTTTCAATTTTTAATAGTAGTTATTAAATTGTACTTCTCTTAAAAGCAACATCAGATCTGTAGAGTCAGAAGTAAACCTGAGAAGACTTACTGGAGTTTGCACGTTGCCCTTGAACTAGACCTTTGAAACATCCTACTTCAAAGAATTAATGTCCAGTTCACCTTAGCCCAAGTAATTAAAGATACATTTCCAATACAGTAATTAATTTTAACTCTTCAGTCCTTGGAATATCCTTTTTGGAGGTATGGCTAGTTTGGAATTAATTATACATATATAATATGAGGCACATCAGATATATAATAACATTATTTATACACATAGTTTTCCCTCTCTCTCTCTCTCTATATATATATCAAAATTTTCAACAAATAACAGCAATTGTATCTCCTGTAAAAATAATGCTGTTGGTCAGAAAATAGGTTATTTCCTCATGTGTAATTTCAATCACTCCTGCCAGTCTTATATCAAAGTAAACATTGTTAGTTCATTGACTTCTCTCAAAGTAAAGCAACTCATACGACTTTACGTTGGCTCAGAGGAGTGAGGTGACTGGGGAAATCTGCTGTAACAGATGGTAATAGTGTTAATTTGAAGTAGGGAATTAAGTACTGACAATTGGCAGGACTGATTTGCTCTGTTTCCGAATACTAAATGCGTCAGCCACATTTTTTGCATTACTACAATGAAATACTTCAGGCAATGAACATTGAAAGAGCAAAGGTTTACTGTGGCTCACAGTTCTGGGGGCTCCCTTCCAAGACGAGGCTGCAGGTGAGGCCCGCACACCACGAAGCGGCATGTGGAAGAGCAGCCTGCTCCCACGAGCTGGGAAAGGCAGACAGGAAGCCAAAGAGAGGGCGCTCCCGTCCCCCCCAGTGAACTGCACTCCTGCCTCCTCCTCCAAGGTCCGCCCCTCCTGCTGGCCGGCCGGGGAAGCACACCTTCTGTGTAATGACACTGAGAGGCCTCACGTCCTCTGCACTGCACTAAGGAAACATCAAAACTTCTCCTCGAACGAATCTCAGCTGCCAATAACTCCTATTAGAGCGTCTGTAAAGTCAAAGCTGATTTTCAACTACGACAGAAAATGATTTCCCCGAGCAATGATCACTAACAAGGTTTCTGTATTCTCTGCAAGACAGAAATGGGGTTGTTGATGGCCGTTTTCTGGCCTGGGGTATCCAGTGAGTAAATGAAAGCAAAAGAAACAAAATAAGAAAGGACTATTCCTTCCCCATGGATAGTGTTAGTATGTAGTTACAAACAGAATGTTGGTAGAGATATCGGCGTTAACGGTGGTCCTTGTAAGAACTCGGAAGAAAATAATGAAAGTATCCCTGGATACTGGAGGAATGCTGATTCTTGTTACATGGTCTGAAAACCACTTAACTATGTCCTACGGCTGTGTGCAGGCAAAATTTGTGATGAACTTAGATGTTAATCCAGGAGAATCGCAAGCAAAGTATTGAAAGGTGTGCTTGAGCTTAGTCTTGCTCATAGTAAAATGCAACAAAAACTTACATCAGGAAATGTTAATCAGGAAGGTTCCAGTATGTGGGAAATTCTAACCACGTCAGACTTAAAAGACACTAAAATTAAACTTATTGTTAGGAAAGCATGCTCTGGAGAGAAGGCTACATGGAAGATGGGCAACCATGTACCAAGGAAATTAAGCATGTGATTTGTAGATCCCTCAACTCTCTCAACAGAAGTCAGGAAAAGAGAGAATAATCGAAGAAAGATCTGTGGATGACCGCGTATCTTTCACTGTGAATCCCCAGAACATACACAAGACACTCACTAGGTTTTCAAAGTTATTGCACAAATAGAAACCTGCCAGTAGGGCTGACAGAACACAGACAGAATGAAATGAACAGCGAAGTGTGTCAGAGGTCAATCTTAAGCACGGAGGCCTGCAGCAAAGCTGTACACCCAGAAGCAGAACACATAGCGTAGGGAGTATCTCCAAATCTTGAGATCTAATCGAATTTGGCCTGCTGGATTTTCAGTTTATCTGGGACCAATAATCCTTTATTTTTTCTGTTTCCTCCTTTTTGGATTTGGAATGTTTGTAAAAGTTACTACATCCCTATTCCACCATTGTATCTTCTATTTTCAAAGGTCCACACATGGAAAGGGATTTTGCCTCAGGATGTGTTGTACCCAATATCTCACCAACATTTGATTCACATGATTGAGGTGATGATATTCAAGGCTTTTGTGTTGCTATTTAGGTGATAGTTTGAACACAGAGTTGGTGTTTTAACAGGTTGAAACTTTGGGGCATGTTGGGATGAGACAAATATGTTTTGTGCAAAGGGAAGAGGTAAAATTTTAAAGATCGGACTGTGGCCTGCAGTGGACTGAATGTTGACACCCAAAGTTATGTCCACATACTTATCTCGAGAACCTATGAGTACTTTATTAGGGAAGGTAGTTTTTGTAGATGTAATTAAGTCAAGGATAGCCAATGACATACATTTCTGTTTTATCTAGATGAGACCTAAATCTAATGATTGATATCCTTATAAGTAATACTCAAAGGAGAAATATGAAGGAAAAAGGAATATGACAGTAGAGACAGAGATTGGAGAAATATGGTCACAAGCCATGGACTGTCTGAAACCAGCGGAAGTTGGAAGAAGTGAGGAAAGGACTCATTCCTAGACCTTTCAATGGACCTATAGCTCTGCCAACGTCAAGATTTTGAACTCTTCCTAAACTACTGTACAGATTTAATCCAATTCCAATCAAGATACCACTAACATACTTCAAAGAAATGGAAAGGACAATCATGAATTTCATCTGGAAACAGAAGACACCAAGAATAGCAAAAATGATCCTAAGCAACAGGGGAAAAGCAGGGGGCATCACAATCCCCGACATAAAACTATACTATAGAGCTACAGTATTAAAAACAGCATGGTACTGGCGAAAAGACAGACCTGAGGATCAATGGAATAGATTGGAGGATACAGAAACAACCCCAAACACACTCAAATACCTCATCTTTGACAAAGAAGCCAAGCACCCTCACTGGAAGAAGGATAGCCTATTTAACAAACGGTGCTGGAAAAATTGGCTAACCACATGTCGAAAATTAAAACTAGATATATGTCTCTCACCATGTACTAAACTCAAATCAAAGTGGATCAAAGATCTAAACATTAAAACAGAAACATTAAATTTACTGGAGAATAGAATAGGAAGAACCCTCGAAGACATAGGGGTAGGAAAAAAATTTATGAACAGAACCCAGACTGC
>PVJO010034771.1:0-10600 GCA_004026905.1 Hystrix cristata | reverse complement strand
GACCTGAGGTTGGCACTGGCTTTGATTTCATTTTCTAAGATGTGTGAGTCAGTGGAGATGAAGAATGATACCAAGCTAGGTGAGGTGCTGTATACCTGTAATCCCCGTACCCTGGGAGGCTGAGGCAGGAGGATTCCAAGTTTGATCCCAACCTGGGGAACTTAGCAATTTAGTGAGACTCTGTCTCAGTATAAAAAATAAAAAAAAGGCCTGAGGATGTAGCTCAGTGTGAAGGCTTTTGTCTCAAACTGTAGTACCAGTACCAGGGGAAAAAAAGTGGAGCTCAGGTGTGCATCCTTTGGGTAGGGAACGTACAGATTCATTTTCCTTATTCCCTTGTCTCATAGAAAGTCTGTGAGGACCTGGAGATTTTACAGTGTTCAGAGGGCTTTGTGGATGGTAACTAGTCCCTGCAGGGATTTGTACTGGTCCTAACAGGAAAGATAGGCTTGGCACGCTACCTGCTTTTGTAAATAAAGTTTTATTGGAACAGAGTTGTACCTACTTGTTTATGGGTTACTATGGCTGTGCTTCTGCTACTGGAGCCAAGTTGAGTAGTTGTCACAGATACTCTATGGCTCTGGAGCCTGAAATATTTACTCTTGTGTGCCACCATGTGCCATCGTAGTGGGCTTGTTCATCTGTTTTACTTCTCTGATTAAGACATCGTTGGGCACATAGGTAAAGACTCAGTACGTGTGTACTGAATGAGTAAGTGAAGGGATGAGTGGTTGGTTTTCCCAGCCCCCGGCCCCGGGAGCCAGCTCTTCAGGGTTCTGCTTGGAATGAAGTGAGTGTGAGAGAAGTTGCCTGATAAGGGACCTCGTTGTTTTGCTCCTTTAAGGCAGGGATGGAGGTGGGTGATCTTGTGCTGGCTGAAAGCATCTGCCGCCTCCTTTCCAGCCTTGGTCATGCTGGGCAGGGTGAGGTAGAAGGAAGCACAGGGACGGAACCGGAGGAAACATTACTGTTCCTTTTGACGAGTCTCTCAGAGTTGTCCTGGCCTGCAGCCTGGAGTCTGATCATTCTCAACATGCCACTGTCGTGAACATCTGATTGTTGTCACCCCTGTGGCAAGCACAGCCCTGGGTGTGAATTCACAGAGCCCCTTCCCTGGAGCTGCTGCAGTGCACACGCTTTCCATGGAGGCTCCAGGGGGAGACTAAGGTGTACCTTGGCCTTCACAGACTCTGTGAGGGCTGCGATTTGTAGTTGTGGCTGGTAAAAAAAATTCTCTGCTAGCGACTTCCTTTTCCCAGCATTTGAAAAACATGTCCATGCGTGTCGCTGATCTTGTCCTCCTTAATGGTGCTTTAAAATGGGTTCTGCTAACTGCTTTGCAAAAGGAAATCAGCTTTTATGGGGTACCAGGTCCTCATGTGCTTGCATTTTCTCTGTTTTTCCAACGAGGAAATGATGGCATAAGGAACCCAGGGCAAGAGCAGTCTCAAAACCATCTGATGCCAAAGTTGGTGATTTTGACCTCGCTCATATTTGCAGCTGCCCTTTGGCAGGGCTTAGGGTGGGTAGGGCAGGGTAGATGGCCTCATGCTGCGCCTTCCCTGTTGAGCTCTTGTGTGTCTGTAGCTACTCAGCTCAGGCCCCAGGAGCTCACCACGTGAGTGCTCAGGGCAGCCTGGGCTGGCCTGGCCGTTAGCCATGCTTGGCGTGCCTCTCAGTGCTGGCGGATCTCACAAGATGCTCAGCCTGGCACAGTGTCCCGCGTTTTTCTCAGTTGTCCACTTAGCTTTTCAAGATTATTCTTGAAGTCTGAGGAGGCTGGGGGTTCTCTGGGAGCCCCAGGGGCCTCTCAGACGTTAACCTTCCATTGCGGCTTATTATGGACAGCAGCTGGGATGTCTTTCTAGGCCAATTTGCTGGGAGCAGCCCTGCAAACTTGGCCTCCAGTGAAGAATTTGTGAGTTTACTTAACCGTGGTGAGCACAAAGTGTAGCGAAATGACAGAACCTGCTGGAGGCGGGACAAAGTGGCAGGTGTGTTCACCCAGGGATCTTTTTCTCCTCTTCCTTTTCCCTTCTTGCAAAAGAGGCCCATGCTTCCCAATTTCCGTTTCTCTTCTCTTACGCCTCTTCATTTACAGTTTTAAAAATTGAGGTATAATTCTTATACAATAAAAAACATAGATTTTAAGTCCAATAAGTTTTGGTAAGCATATTTCTCTGGGTCTCCTCCAGCCTAATCAAGATATAGAACATTTCTCATTCACCCCAGAAAGTTCTCTCTTGCCTCTCCCCAGCCATCCCCACCTTGAGGGAAACACTTCTGATTTTTATCACATAGCTTAAATCCCTTCCAAAATGTGATACAAAGGGAGTCATATGGTATGTGGCCTTTGGTGTCTGGCTTCTACTCATTATGTTGTTTTTGAGATTCATCCATGTATTAGGTCATTATTTCGTATTACTTCATCACTACAATAATCCCAATAATTCATATCTCAGTTTATTCACCCCTCCCATTGTATTAGTCTGCTAGGACTGCTGTAACAGTGTACCACAAATATGGTGGCTTAAAACAACAGAAATTTATTGTCTCGTAGGTCTGGAGATCAAGAGTCTAAAATCCGAAAGTCAGCAGGACCACACTCCTTCTGAAGGCCTTACTGGAGAATCCTTTCTGTGGCTTCCGGAAATCATTGATACTTCTTGGCTTATTATTCCTAACCCTGCTTTGGTCTTTACGTAGCTTTCTTTCTTTCTCTTATCAGTCATTAGATTTAGGGCCCACTCTGAGCCATTAAGACACGTCTTAACTTGATTCCATTTGCAAAGACCCTATTTCCAGATAAGGTTACGTGCACAGGTAGGTACTGGGTGTTAGGACTTCAATATCTTTGACCCGCTTTTTTCATCCTGGTGGATATTTGGAGTGTTTCCAGACTGGGGCCATTGGGAATAGATCTAAATTTGCTATGCGCAGTGTTGTCCAAGTTTTCTTTTCTGTATTTCATTTCCCTTGGGTAAGTATCTACGAGTGGAATTCATAGGCCCTCGAGGACGAACTTGTTTCGCTTCGTAAGAAACTCATTGAGCTGTTCTCCAGAGTGGTGGTGCGTTTGATGGTCCGACCAGCAGGGGTGAGACGTCAGTTGTTCTACATTAGTGGTTTTCAGTGGGGGGCGGTTTTGTCCTCTGGGGGACATTTTGAAATGTCTGGGGAGATTTTGATTGGCATAGCTTGAGTGTGGGGGATACCAACATCTCGTACCTGGGACGCTGTTGGACATGTACAGCTCCTGGCGTACTTACCCAGCCTAAAATACCAATGTGCTCAGGTCAGAGAACCCCGATCTGTGTCCTTGCTACTGCTTGATATTGTCAGACTGCTTAATTTTGTTTATTCTCATAGATGAAGTGGCTTCTCATTGTGTTTTTTTGGGGGGCGGTGCTGGGGATCGAACTCAGGGCCTGTCGCTTGCCAAGCAAGTGCTCTACCACTGAGCTAAATCTCCAGCCCCCTCATTGTGTTTTAATTTGTATCTCTCCAGGGCCTAAAGCTGCTAAGCATCTTTTTGTGATCTTTCTGGCTATTTCTGTCTCTCTTTATGTGAATTATTTGTTCATGTCTTTTGCCTATTTTTAATTGGATTGTTTATCTTTTAATTGTGTTGTGGGTTCTTTTCTGATATATGCATTGTGGATATCGTCTCCCAGTCTTTACCTCCCCCTATCTTATTTTTATTAGTGACTCTTGGTTATACAGATTGATGAATTTCACTTTGGCAGATTTGTACATGTACATAACATACTTCAATCATTCCCCCATCACTCCTCTTACCCCACATTTCCTCCTACTTTCACATTTTTTGGACTTCTGTGTGTGTAATGTATTTTGATCATATCCATCCCCCCACTGCCTGCCCTCACATTTCCCAATCCCTTTGCTTTTGTCTAATAATAATCTCCCCTCTACTTTCGTGTTATCTTTTTTTAAGATTCTGCACATGAGGGAGAACGTACAGTATTTTTCTTTCTGAGTCTGGCTTATTTTGCTCAACATGATAGTCTCCAGATCCATCTATTTTTCTGCAGATGACAAAATTTTATGCTTTTTTATGCCTGAATGATACTCCATTGCATATAGATACCACATTTTCTTTATCTACTCATCTGTTGATGGGCATGTAGGCCCCAGTAGTCTGTACCTTTCTTTACTACTTTATGGTTGTCTTTCAAAGAGCTGAAGTTTTAATTTTAATGGAATTCAATTTGTGAAATTTTTTCTTTTATGCAGCGTGCTTTTTGTGTCCTAAGCATTATGCCAAACTAAATTTGTCAAAATATGTTCCTATTTTCTTCTAGAAGCCTTACAGTTTTAGCTTTTCTGATGGGGCTATTATGCATCTCTCATTAATTTTTGCATACGATGTGAGGCAAAGGTAGAGGCTCTGTTTTCCAGCACCATTTGTTGAAAAGCCCACTCATTCCCCACTGAATTACCTGGTGCCTTGGTTCAATATTATGTGTATGTATGTATGTGTGTGTGTATTTATGTCTATATCTATATTTATATCTCCATCCCCTGAGAAACTCTTTG
Organism: Hystrix cristata; assembly: GCA_004026905.1. Lineage (NCBI taxonomy): Eukaryota > Metazoa > Chordata > Mammalia > Rodentia > Hystricidae > Hystrix > Hystrix cristata. The sequence continues at coordinate 6,043 of PVJO010034771.1, read as the reverse complement.
TTCTGTTCCACTAGTCTGTTAGCCTACTCTCATGGCAAGAGTGTGTGGTCTTGATTACTGTAGTCTTCTTGGCTTCTTCCTCTGTCACCTCTTTGTTTCCTTGCTCATTCTCCTGTATTTCACTGGGCTTTGGATGAGCACATTTGGGAGAGAAAAGCTAAATTATTTTTGTCTGTTCCTGCTTTTTGTGTCTCTTTGCAGTCTGTCTCCTCTGCCGTCTTTTGCTTGTGTGTGCATGCAAATTGGTTAGGCTGGGGCAGAAGGCACTAGATGATGACGGTCAGCATCTCTGTTCTTACTTTTCAGTTAGCACCTTAGTTCTCCATGTCCCAAGCACATCCTATCCGAACAGATTGGGTAAACCTTACTCCTTCGTTGCCTTTGACTGTTGACTTTTTGAAATCCCTCCCTGCTGCCTCTGAGTCTTCCTGGAATCAATAAAAAAAAGGTCATGTTTCTTCTCTCCTAATAAATGACTCATCAAGCCAGGGCTGAGCGCTCACAAACAGCCATCCCCACAGGGACCAAAAATGTTCCTTGTGTCTGTTGATTTCCCCCATTTATTCTTGGCGTGTTCTGGTGCATCTGGGCTGATGCTGTTGGTCTTGTCCTAGCATTGCAGACCCTCCACCCCTTGCAGACCCTGTTTGATGTGGGTCACGGAGCATCCAGCAGCCCAGAATTACGTACAGGAAGCGGGAGGAGTATTTTTGGCTCATGATCCAGACAGCTGATGGTTGTTGTGTAGCTACAAAAGCAAAAGCCACCTTAAGCCTCAGGACACTTGGGGCTTAAGTGGGAAGATTATATTGCCTGTGGTGCCACTATTTAGGAAAAGTCTAGTTTTTGTATTTGCGAGTGGTCCATCAGTACTGTACCAGCATCTTGGGTATCTGAGGGCCCTATTTAATTCCAGATGGAGTTTGAAGGATTTATGTGAAATCCCACCCCAAAACATATTATGTTTACTTTGGTGTGAATTGAAATAAATGGTAAGAACAAGTTTTTTGTTCTTTTTTAGAACTAGTTTTAGGGCTGGGGTTTTAGCTCAGTAATTAGAGTGCTTGCCTTGCAAGCACAAGGCCCTGAGTTCAATACCCGGCACCACAAAAAAACAAAAAAAACAAAAAAAAACAAAACAAAACAAAAAACACACACAACAGGTTTTAAAGACAACTTGAATCCGAAATACTTATAAAATCAAATTTTGAGTCTTTAATGGTCTCTATACCACTCCTTCAATGTGAGAAATACAGAATAAACACCATTTGCACAACTTCAAAAAATCATACTAACCTTAAAAAATTTTTAAATATGAGATGGTTTAAGACTCTCAAGAAGTTGTAGCATTACCCGGCTTCTCCAGACAGTGTCTTACATAACCACACTACATTGTCAAAGCCAGGACAGTGACGGTGAAAAAAGACCCTCTAAGATACAGACCTTATTTGGATTTCACTAGGTTTTACACTTTTACGTGAGTTACTGTTTTAGTTTTTTTTTAAGGAAAGATTTTACTTTTTGGAAGATGACCTACACTGGTAAAAAAAACTTTGCAGTCAGAAAGACCTGGGTTCAAATCCCAGCTTTACCCTTATCTCTGGGATAGTGGTCGACTCAGCCTTTCTGAGCCTCTGTTTCTTCCTCTGTAGAACACAGATGATAAATCTGCCTCGTGGGGTTGTTGTGAGACTTAACTAACTTATGAAAGCCCCTAATGCTCGGAAGTGGTTGTGTTAGGTTTGTTGAAGTGCCTAAACTGACTGAAGCCTTAGCATGAAGGAAGCCATTTATTTTCCTTTAACTGAGCAATATTGACCATCTCCTCTCCCATCCAGGATGCTTTGGGCAGATTCATTCATTCCGTGTTGCTAAGGCTAAGCCTGGCCGGCTTCCCTGGTATTGCTGGATTTGGTCTTATTCCTCTGTTGAGAGTGTTTCCATGCAGATGGCGAGTAGGATGTTCTTGGGCCCGTTTTCAGGTTCATCCTGACAGACCCCACTGTCCCTGGGACTACTGTCCTCAGGGGAGGCTTGTCCCATTGGCTCCACACATGGAACTTTCATTGATATCTTTCCTGGTGGCCGCCTGGACATAGCTAGCTCCTACCATCCATTGTGTCCTGTGCTTTTCCTCTGGAGCCATGAGAACATGGAAACGTTCTGCTACTCTCTAAGATGGAGAGGGAGGTATCTTGTTTCCTTCCATGTGCCCTGCAAATAAGGCCTTCTGTCATGAGTGGCACACGTACGGCAACTCACTTGCTTTTCATATGGAATCGACATCACTGTTCCTGCAAGTTGATCATATGTAGCTTATCTAGGGATTCCTACCTGTGCACAGTGGACGTGCTCTGTCCAAAATAGATGGCCATATCTAAATTTAAATTATTCAGGTCAAATACAGTTAAACACAAACTCCTTGGTTTCACTAGCCACATTGCATGTGTTCAGTAGCTATATGTGGCCAATGTCCATCATGTTTGGATATCACTGATGTAAAACATTTCCACTATCATAGAAAGTTCTTTTGAACATTGCTAAGCCAGCCAATGCTTCTCCCATTTATTTGTACCCATGGGAATCGCTTCTAAGAACTGTCCATCTCTCTCTTATTTCTAGCTTTGGGCTTGTCTTAGTCACTTTCCTGGTTATCAGACAAAATACCTGACACTCAGAAATGTGTTATTTTGGCTCATGGTTTTTAAAGGTTCTGTCCATATTTAGCTGGCTCCAAGGCAGGAATGGTGTGGTGGAAAGGTCTGGTGTAGAAAAGCTGCTCACATCATGGTGGCCAGGAAGCAGAGAAAAGGGAGCAGGGGAGGGAGCTACACCCTTTCCAGTGACCCACCTCCAACCAGCACCCCCAGCAGCAAGTCAGTTATGGCACTACCATGATCCAGTCACCTTCCAGAAGCGCCACTTCGGAGCACGTGAGGCTTCTGGGGGACATTCTGGATCTAAATCTTACAGCTGTAATTCTGACACAGCAGAAGAAATCCCACTTGATGTCCTCTTAACTCTTAGCGTTAACAGTAGCACTAACCATATAACCTTCAATGTTTGTCTACAAATATGGAAATATTCTGCCTTTTGCTCCTCATCTACATGCCTGTGGAGGGGTTCATTATATTACAAGTATTCCCCCAACTTTCTGTCCAACTACAATTTCCATTTTCTGATGGGCACAGAAAATTGCGTTGCCCTGATAGTCTTGATATTCATGGTTCTCCGACTGTACCTGTCTTAGTGGGAGGTTTTCACCACTTTCAGAGCTTTCAGGTGGCACCATCGTGAGCATCTTGATCGATCTTATTCTTTGTATCAGGTGATTTCTTTCCTTTGGAGAAATTTTCCGACAAGTGAGAAGTGGGGTTGAGTGTGTGAACCTCCCCTCCCCTTCTATCTGTGGGTCCAGTGCCTGCTAGTCACCACCCGTCCATGCTACCTCCGTTATGGACACAAATCTGTCCTTTCCAGCTTCGTCTCATACCCGTCTCCTTTTCCTCCTGCCCCAGGGACTTTGCCCGTGATCTGCCCTCTGCCCAGGTACATTGTTACTGTGTTCTTTTTCTTCTTTTAATTAGTAGCTATTTGTTCCCTTTGATCTCAAGTTTAAACTTAAATCTCACCTCCTTCTAGAAGCCTTTCCTCACTCCATCATGTTCACATAAGTCAGGCTCCTTTGGCAGGAATAGGGTCATGTTCTCTGGCACAATGTCTGCCATGATGTGTGATTAGACATTTATTCATGTAACAAGGAGACTAATCTTTGAGTCCTGGGTAAGCCTAATGGTGCAACTCTTCAGTGCCTCCCTGGCGAGTGCCAGGCACTTAGGCACTTTGTGTTTGTTGAATGCATATATGTGTCTAATGTAAAGGAAGGTTGATGTGGGTTAGGATGCTGGGGTTTTTATTGGTCTTGCCTCTATCTCATGTCACTGTAAGTAGCTCCCCTTTGGACGTGGGACCAAGTCAGAGGTTTAAAACATATGGAAACCAGACCTGGTGGCTCATGCCTGTAATCCCAGCTCTCTGGGAGCTGAAGCAGGAGGATCTCAAGTTGGAGGCCATCCTGGCTACTTAGTGACTTAGTGAGACCCTGTCTTAAAATACCAAATAAAAAAAGGGCTGGAGATGTCGCTCAGTGTGAAGGACCTGGGTTCTACCTCTCTGTACCCCCCCCCCAAAAAAAAATGGAGCTACGTGTGCTGGCACCTGCCTGTAATCTCAACTACTTGGGAGGCCAAGGCAGGAGGATTGCCAGGTTCAAGGCCAGCCTGGACAACTTAAAGAGACATTGTTAAATTAAATTAGTTTATCTTAGAACAATGTAAAAAATCTGGAGTCTGCAAATGGGCTTTGCAGGTCTGCGAACGCAGTGACAGTGTATAGGTAGAAGTGCAGTGTGAACAGATGTGCCCAGGAAGGAGAGCAGTAGAGGGTCTGTGGCTTTCATGAGATTTTCAGAGAGGCCCATGAACCCTCACAATGGTCACAGCTCTCAGCCTGGGTAGCTGGTGTGATCTTCAGGATACCTGCAAGACAGCCTTCCTTCTCCGTGCTCGGTCCGACTCCCCTGCAGTGCCTGGCAGCCCCTGGACAGGCAGGCCTCGTTCAGCAGGGTAGACCATCCACTGTAGAAATCCGACTCTGTATCTTGCAGGCAGGCAGTTTGCCTCCAATTGAGGAGGACCAGGGAAGGGAGGGCCGCACCTGCATGGTTCTTCCCCAGAGCTTCCAAACTTCAAGCTACCACGTCGCTGTCTCTCCCCGCGGAAGGAGGGACAGGGGACAGAGAGGGGCCGCGAGTGGGTGCTGGTAGAGTTCCTGTCACCTGGGAAGGGACACTAAAGCTGAGGAGAAGCACTGCCACCCCCTGCACTGGCCTCCGAAGTCTAGTGGGTCCGATGATCTTGGACTTTGCCTGTTGGTATCATCATACAAGACCAAGCTAGAAGAACCTTAGGACATTTGTTTTTATTTCACCTGCTTACTTTTTGCAATTTTGCCTAAACAAAACATTTACCTAAAGGTTTGCCTAAATGTTATGATTTCAGCGTCAAATGTCCCCCAAAGACTCATGTACGAGGGCTTGATCTGCAACACAGCAACATTTGGACAGGGATTAATCCCTTGACAGGTCTGGCAGGGAGTGTGCTGTTCAGAGGTGGGGCCCAGCATTTGGAGGTGGGGGAAGTGAGTCACTGGGGTGTAACCTGGAGGGCTATAGTCTTGTCCCTGGGCCCTTCCCTCCTCTCTGGCTCTTTCACCTCTTCCCTGCTTCCTTGCTCCATAAAATGAGTGGCTTTGCTCCACCATCCCCTCCATCCCTGATGCTCTATCTCACCTCAGGCCCACAGCAATGGAGCCAGTCACCCATGGACTGAATCCTTCGAATCGTGAGCCAAAGTAAACTTTTCTTTTAAAAAATTTCAGTCTGAGGTATTTTGCTCCAGTAACAAAAAAGTGATCAATACAAGTTACCTTAGTGCAATGAATTCTTCTGCATTTGGCTGTACAGCCAAACTCCAACACCTCGTGGAGCCAGGCAGGAAAGCCGGGTGGGTGGAGGGCCTAGCTGTGTAAGATGTTGAGTGAGTACTGACGTCTGTGTTCTGGGTCAGTGAGTCACCACGGGGAGTGGTGGAGAATGGGGAAATGAGAGTGCCCAAGCCCCATCTAATGGGGAAGCCACTCTTCCTCTCTGGCTGATGGTCACTGTCTAGAGAGAAGGCCCTGAGCTGTTTTATCAAGGGAAGGTAGGAGTGTGGGTTTCTATGTGAAATTTCTTGTTTTGGAAAAATGTTGCCAATTAATCCAAGTCAAAGCCTTGTATCAGCCAAATAGAATTTCTCTGCCATCCAGATGTTATTCTGCTTGGTACCAATTTGAATATTAAATGTAAAACCCCACAAACTCAGTTGATACATGTTTTCCTTGAAGTTCACCAAAACACAAAGCTCCCTGTGTCCCCCTTGGGCAGCTGGCCAAGAGCCTGGAAGTCCTCTCTTTTAGGAGTTGGTGACTCTGTATTGTCATC
>PVJO010034770.1:0-10599 GCA_004026905.1 Hystrix cristata | reverse complement strand
CTCCAAGGACAAGCAGGGTGGGATCTCCCGCTGCTGAAAAGGGGTATCTTTATGTTAAATTGGATTTTCTAAAGAGATGACGAATTTGTCTGACATGGATTATTTAGAGAAAGTATCTTTATTGTATTATGCATTGTGAAAGCACATTCCACTTTTACATGTCATTCCGCTGCTTTGTTGTTTTAAAGTTCCTATTTGCTTTGAGAGTATCCACTGGCAGAATCCTGCACTTAACATCCTAAAAATGTTAGTCACATAAGAAAAGTGGGAGGAACCACCCCGTTAGAGCAGCCAATTTTGCAAGCCAGGGAGACTGAGACCGGAAAAGAGAAGGCACCCACTCAAGGTCAGATCCGGTTCACAATGACTTTGGAACAATCTCTGAATTTGAGTCATGTTAGATAGGGATTCGTATCACCAGCATGCTTGACACGGACTTCAGGATTCTTTCAAGATGTATTTTATTTTTTGCTTCAGTCACTCCTACGGTCTTTCGTACCACAGTTCTGTAAACATGTGACCCCAAAATGTGATATTGCACCTCTAGACTCACACATACTACTGATAGGTGATTATTCTGCAGAATCTTATAAAATGCTTTTCCACTCCACCTGTGTATAATGCTATTATATGCTTCTGTAGATTTTTTTTCAGTGGGAGGATAGTAGTATTGTTTGGCTACTTCAAATATATTATGAGTTGAGTATAGAAATATGATTTTAAAAGGGAAAGCTAATGGTCGGGTGGATGGATGGATGGATGAGTAGATGGGTAGACAGACATATTTATACATTCACACATGCATATCATTTAATAACCAATCATATTGTTTTTGTTTTTTTTTAACAGACCCCTAACTGATAAATGCTACATATGTGCATCCCCTGGAACTCCAGGCAGGAGCCACTTCCCCTCACTATCACAGGACCTGGTACTAAGTGAACGCTGATGTTTGTGGCCCCAAAATATCTGCACCTAGGAGGAGCTCAAAGCTACAGAACAGCACCCAAGCTTCCATATTCAGTAGCACAGCCTCGGTAGCACATCACCAGCCCTGTCTCCACACCAGGCCTCCTTGCTTCCAGAGATGGGCTGTGTGTGGCCACAGCGTTCAGGGCTGTACGGGCTCCAGTTTGGCATCTGAGGAGGTGCCAGGCCCTTCGCTGACGGCCTACCTGGGGCTTCACCTGGTCCTTCCACCCTCCTCTGGGATGTCCTGTCGTACTCTCCTCAGTCCCCTCTCTGGTGTGTTTACTGGCAGCAGCCAGAGACCACCTTGTGCCCGCCCTCGCCGCGGTTCAGCGGCGCCTCTCTCCTCCAATAAACCGTTTGCATTCCATCTGGTGAGCGCTTGCTCCGAAGACATTTCCCTGTCAATCTCTCCCGCCACATTAAAAATCTGTCATTGCGATTGCATCGCCGCCTGGCTCCTGAGATTTCTGACTGCTTTATTGCTCTCCTCATTTTTTCTCTTGCCTGCTACAGCCGAGGAGCAGAAATAAAGGTTTGTTGCTGAGACATGGCCGGGAGGGAAGTAGGAGGCACACATCTGTCACGGCAGTACCTTTCTTCAGCCGGGGATTAAGGTGTTTTACGGCGCTCGCCACTGAGCAGTCACACTGAATAAATTTTCTCAGTAGAACATAAAAATGAACTCATACATTTTGAACCAAGTTCCCTTCTTCTGAGCCAACCCCGATCATTATGCAGCAGTGGCACCCGCATTCCGGGGCCGCGAGTCGGGAAGTTTCTTCCGGCCCACTCCGCCTCCCGCCAAAACTGCATGATTTAAATGCCAGCCGAGCAGAGGGTGGCATACGGACGGAAGGGCACTGGCTGTGAGTGCTCCGGCTCGCTGGCTTTGTGGGAAAGGAAGGAAAGATCTAGAAGGAACATGGGCTGAGTGGCCATTGATTCCATCTTCCAGTCTGTCCCCTCACTCTGTTCCCTGTAGCACTTACGTGGCACTGTCCATTCCGGGCGCCGTCTGCCCACTTCCTCCTCTATCCTGAAATCTTGTGCCTGTGAGACTTCTAGATGTCCGTGTGGGACACTGTCCCTGCCGCATTATAGGCTAGCACTTTGCACTCTGAACTCTGCACACGGCTTGGCCCACAGAAGGCTTGCGCATTCTGTGAAAGCAGACCCTGGTGTCCCCCTGGGCAGGTGAGGATGCTCACACAGAAGGAGGGGCAGCACTCTGGTGAGATCCCACAGCCAGGAAGCGCGGACCTGGCATGTGAAGCTGGCCCCTTTATGATCCCGAGGTGAGGGAGAGAGGCGAGAGAAGGCTTGGGAGCAAGTCTTGGACGCAGAGGACTCTGGTAAAGGAGCAAAGGTCTGTAGGAGCACAAGAGTGCCTTAGCCCTCTGTCCTTGAATGCCCCAAGAGTCCTACTTGAGTGGCAATGGCGCCTGGTGCTGCAGAGATGCAGGGTCAGTGTCTCAGCTGGGGTTTCCTATTTATCTCTTCTGCTACCTGCTCTCCTCCTGCACCACCTCCAAAGGATGCGGCAGCCACTGCTCCGCAGCGGCACTGCCTGAGTTCATTATGTACCATCCGTTTGTACATCAGCCTCCCTGGTCAGTTACTGAGCCCTCTGCGGATGCCCAGGAGAGAGCTCTGGTCTCTTCCTTCAGTGAGGGCAGGAGGAGACTTGCAATGGACCACTGCTGTGCTTTCCTATTGTGTAGAAAAAGAGCAGTTTTCCTCCAAGTTTTAGGCCTTTCACCTGGGCTTTAATCCATTATGAACTGACTTTGGCACAAGGTGAGAGACAGGCACCTAGTTTCAACCTTCTTTCCCAGTTTACCCATTTATTAAAGAGCCTATCTTTTCTCCAATGTATGTTTTTGGCCTCTTTCTCAAGAATCAGCTGGATTTGTCTCTGTATGCTCTGTTCTATTCCATTGGTCTACCTGGTCTATTCCATTTTTATGCCTATACCATGCTGTTTTGGTAACTATGGCTTTGTAGGATATTTTGAAACCAGAGATTGTTCTTTTTTTGCTCGTGCTTGCTTTGGTTATTGGCTGTCTGTACTTCTCCCCAGAAGTGTCTGCTTAATCCATTTGCCAATTTAGATTGAACACATTACAGCAAGTCCCTGACTTATGAACACTGGAGTTGTGAACTTTCACAGACACGAATGCACCTCACATTACAAACACTCGTAGATGTGAAAAAATCATGAAAGTAGCTTCCATGTCTGCTGGACATTGCCACAGTGGGCTGCTGTGTACTCACCATCCAGTGCCCGCCTCACAGTGCTGAGGTACAGAGCAGTACAGTGCTCAGTCAGAGTCCGGGGAATCTTTTCCAAGAGGAAAAGCAGTAGTGATACGAAAGTTTGAGTTTTTTAAGCTTTACCTGATATATTTCTGACAACAGTCTATAAGCCTCACTTTGTTGGACTTATGAAGGAATCTGACTTAGGAACATTCTCCCAGAACAGAGCTGGTTCGTAAGTCAGGGACTCACTGCATTTGTTTTTAGTGTTAAAAAGTTTCATGAGTTTCTTGTGTATTCTGGATATTAACCTTCAGTCAGAAGAGTAGCTGGTGAAGACTTTCTCCCATTCTGCAGGCTCTCTCTTCACTGTTGTTTCATCTACTGTGCGGAAGCTTTGAAATTCAGTGCAATCTTGTTTGTCAGTTCTTGCCATCATTTTCCTGGGCTCTTGGCGTCTATTCAGGAAGTCTTGCCTGTATCCATGACTCAAAGTGTTTCCCTTACGTTTTCTTCCAGCAGTTCTAAAGTTTCAGGTCTAGCAGACACTGTCTTTAGCAATTAGGGAAGTACAAATCGAAATGACATTGAGATTCTATCTCACTCCACAGGAAGAATGACTCTCATCAAGAATACAAAAATAAACATATAACCACCATATATGCTGGCTAGAATGCAGGGGGGTGAAAGGAACCCTGCTACACTACTGGTGGGGCTGTAAATTAGTGTGGTCACTGTGGAAATCAATATGGAAGTTCCTCAAAAGCTAAAAAAAAAAGACCTACCATTTGATCCAGATATGACACTCCTCAGTATAGCCCTGAAAGAATTAAAGTCAGCACACTAGAAAGATACTGCATACTTATGCTTCTGGTAGCACAATGCACAACAGGTAGGCTGTGGGACCAGCATAGGTTCCCATTAACAGAGGAATGCAGAAAGAATATGGATTTTATATACATCACGGAGTAGTATTCAGCCATAAAGAAGAATGAAATCATGTCTTTGGCAGGAAAATGGATGGAATGGCAGATTGTTATGTAAAGTAAAATAAGCTAGACACAGAAAGTCAAATTTCACATGTTTTCTCTCACAGGTGGCATCCACAGGAAAAGGGAGACAAAGAAAAAGATGACATGAAAGTAGAGACAGGAGTGTTATGAAGAGGAAGGTAATGGGGGAGGGGCAAGGGGCAGGACGAGGAGGACGGGGAAGATGAAAACCATTAAAGTATGTTGTATGCATGTAGGAATATTCTGAAACAAAAACCGCTCTTCTGCATCACCATGATGTGCGATAAAAGAAAGGAATGAGTGGCTCTCTAGAGGAGCTCGTGGGGTGGCAGCGCTGGAAGGCTCGGGGAGGGCGGAAGGCGGGCTCGGGAATCTGTACGCCACCCGGGATCAGGGCCGGAAGCTGGCAGCTGGTGCTGATGTGATGGTCTTTAAGAGGAACCCCGAACTGTGCAGCTGAACAGCTTTGCCTTCCCTGTGAATTCAAAGAAGGGCGCGTAGGCACCCCCCCGATGTCCTCAGAGCCATGCCTGCCGATGTCCATAGCCATTTAAATTACTGCAGGCAGCTACTGGTTAGCCCCAAACCTCTTCCCACCCTCTTCTCACACCCTCTCAGCTACCTCCTGCACCCCCCGCAGGTCCTGAGATGATGGATCTGTTTGGGGCTTGGCTGCAGTAACCATTGCATTCACTTAGGGGGTCAAAAAGCAGGTGGTTTCTTGGAAAGCAACCAACGAATAATGATTCTCGAGGATGTCTGCTGTTAAGTACCCCTAGAGAGAAACTCTTGGCAGGGTGGACCAGGGTACATGAGGATGTGGGTACAGGAGAGAAATTCCCCAGGGCTGGACAGGGGTGGCTGAACCGCTCAGCCCTCAGCAGGCTGCAGCTCCTACTTGGGGTTTTTCTCTGCTGTTCCTGTTGTAACCAGCAAGGAGAGAAGCTGCTTTTCCACCAATCAGTCCGCTTCCCTTAGCCTAGCTGACCTGGTGCCACTGTTTCTTGGGGGAAGGGATATCACTATTAAAAAGTTATTTAAAATTATAAACTAAAACTGAAGGAAAAACATTAGGATGAAAGATGGAAAACATGTTTGTTATGATCTCATGGCAGGAAAGGCCTTATTTCTAAGAGAGACACAAAAAGGAAAACCTACAAAGGAAATGTTTGCTGTATCTGAAAATGCAAAAATTATAAATTTCTGCCCCTCAAATCACAATATTTGCAATGTACACAAAAGCCCAATTTTGCTGGTGTATCAAATGAGAGCACAATTTAAGTCCACGGCGGAAAGTTCTTCTGTGAAACAGAAAAATCAACAAAGGAAACGGAGAGAAGCTGACAGAAAAAATACCTATTACTATGGATACAGGAAGATTCTAATTCTTACCAACAATTAAAGTGATTCAAATTAAAATGACAATGAGATTAAAATCCACCTCAGAATGAAGAGTGCATAATGTTGAAGAGTTACCAAGAGTTTGGAGGACAGATCTTGCCATATGAGGTCTGAAATTTTCCCGATCTTTTTGAAGGCCAATTCAGCAATTTGTTATTAAAATTAAAAGGCTGGCAAGCTTTGGCCTTTATCCTATAGACATTTTTATAGCTACATAGAAGATATCTAAAAGTATGTTTATAGAAGTTTGGGATATAATAGAAAAGGTCTAAAAACAAACAGAATGTTCACCTAATCAGGTGTCAGTAATTATGATAACCAGCCCAGGACAAAGCACTACACGGTCATGAAGTAAAATAAGGTTGCTCTAAATGCACTGACCTAGAATGGTCAACCAACTAGTGTGAGTTGAATTACAAAAGCGAGAGATAAAATAGTGTTATCAAATAAAGAGACAAAGAAATATGTGCTGTTCAAAATATATGAGTATTTCCAAAAAGCTGGATAAAAATAATTTTTTCTGGTCATCTCAGAAGCAAAAGAGGATTTCTCTTATATACTCATTTTATTTGGTTTATTTCTTTGTAATGTGTGTGTGCTATTCCCAGAGCAATATAGGTTCCCTTTGTTTTAAGTTGTACTGTGCTAAGCCACGGGGACCACAGCAGCCCCAGAGTGGGGTCAGGACTCCCCCCGACCAGACTAAACCAGCTCTGAACTGAAGGACACAGGGATGCAAGCTTGTCTTCCTGGCTACTCAGTCACTGAGGAAATGTCCTGTGTCCCCTTTCCTGCCCTACTCAGGATGCTTCTGATCAGGTCCAGGGGCTAGTGGAGCTGGACCACGTGATCATCCTGGGCCGATCCCTCAGCCAGCCACCTTCCAGATAAAGATAATCGGCTTGGTCCTGAAGGGTCTGCACCTGACTCCTGATGCCACGCAGTGCTAACCGGAGAATAACGATCCAGACCCTCACCGTTTCCCGAGAGGCCTCGAGCCTGTCTCCATATGTAGAATAGCATGGTCTCGCCACGCGCAAACCTCTGGCCTGCAAATCTAGTGAGTCGGCTGGCTGCAAAGCCGCGTGTGGTTCAGTACACTTCTATAAGAGGAAGAAAGGGGTAAAGGAGCAGCTGCCAAAGCCTGAGAGCCTGTAAGCTACAAACTGCTGAGGTAGCTTATTTTTTATCACACTGAAGATTATTCTAAGCGTACCCAGTAAGTGGCATTGTGTCCACTGCACAGGTGCAGACTGAATCCCAGCTGGGAGGCAGCAGGGACGATGACAGGATGTGGGTTCTCACATCTTGTGGACCAAAAGTTCTCCCGTGACACCCGCTCGCTCACCCTGGACGGTGGGGTTAACGGGGGTAGGGAGGGGTTTCCAAGGACACCCAGGCTGGGCAACAGTCTCATTTCTACTCCCTGGAGCTAAGCAGGGTGGAGAGACTGTGTCACTCAGTGGTCCCATCTGTCCTGTGATGTTAACCTGTTGAGTTATTGTGAGGAATAAAGGAGACGCCCTTGAGGTGCTCCCAGCATCATGCCTGGCATATAATAAATGCTTAACAAACCTTGGTGGGTACTATAATCTGCCCTCCCTGAGATTTCCTCCTTTTGGATTTCCTCCCTGATTGGAATGCTCCCATCCAGAGATGTGGACTTGTAGTTAAATTCTCCTTTCTTCCTACCCACATCCAACTTTTTAAAATTTTGTTTGTTTTGTTTTGTTTTGTTTTGTTTTTTCCTTTGCAACCATTTCATAAAAGTGGTTTCGGAATCCAAAATCCTGTCAACGTGAGAACATTAATCTGCAATCCCCATAAGGACGTGTAATGTGATTTATAGATGCATTTTCTTTAGCTTAACAATATCACGTTCACATTTCGGCCTCAGCGGCCATCATCGCCTTGCCAAACTCTGGAGTTTTATTGTTGCATCAAATAAACTGTGGTTATAAATCATCCCCAGACGTTAGCCTAATTATTTAGAAGGAGCAGGAGCCTGTCAAGCGAGAGCTCTGGACACACGCATGCTGCCTCCCGGCTGTGGCCTGAGAGCCCAGGTTGGTGCTGATGAACCCTTTTTGCAAGCACCAACTCTTGAGACTGCCAGGGGCAGGCAGATACTCTTTTTGCTAAAAAGTCCCCAATAATTCTGGTTTCTAGGAGTCAGCTGGGTTTCTGCAACAGGTCCCTGACTGTCTCCTGTGGAAACACAGTTTGCTTCCCCCAGATTTTCACAGCAGATGTTGACCGACAAACATGGTAAACTTCAAGGCTGCTTGCTGAGCCCTGAGAGGGGACACAAGGTTCTCCTCAGCCTGCAGAGAACGGAGAGCAGGGCTGCAGAGCTGGGCGAAGCGTGCTCAGTGTTTGCAGAGGACAACACAGGTGGGCCTTGATTCTGCAGATCTTAAGTGGAGAGCACTTTCCCGGAAACTCAGCTAGCCAGAGAAGAAGCACTTCCTGTACACGGCTCCAGCCATGTGCCCCGGAAGCCAGCCTTGGCGGACCACGTTTTCTTCCCTTCCTTGCCACCCCCTGCTTGGCATTTGACGCTATACTAGGTGTCCCAGCTGTGTCTGCTCTCCTCATCCCACCCCAGGTCTACTGGATGGACATTCAAGTGAAGAGACAGAGCATCAGACTGTATACAGTCCTTTGATGGACCCAAGTAGGGTGAAATGTCAGCTTCTTCATCCAGCCTCTCTCCAGGACTGCCTTAAGGGCAATTTAGGTTTAAAATGCATGCTTAAACAGTGGTGCAGTGGCCCTTTAGGACCCTCACAGGAACCACCCGAGCCCATAGCAGGCCAGGCAGCTGGTATTAGCCCACCCCTGTCTATCCCTTCCTTTCCTTCTTCTCCCACCCCCTAGTGGCTTTTGCTCAACTTCAGCCTCATCGTCCCCTGCCCCCGGCATGACCAGATGTGCAGGTGGCTGCCTAAACCACCTCCCTAGTCACCTGGGTGGGTGTTCAGCCAGTTGACACCATGGCTTGTGGTTTGCTGTGCCGAAGTCTCTGTCAAAATGGAGCGCTCACTAACCTGGTCTCCTGGTCTCACTCACTGAAAGTACTTCTTCAGAAGGCCTTCAAACTGGAAGGAAAGGAAATGGCAACACATTTTTCTAGTTTTTCTGTGAGACTGCTTCAACTCTTACTTCCTCTGTCATGTTAAAAACAACAGTAATAAAATCCAACAAAAAAGAAACAAATTCCTGTGAATAGGGAACAGAAAGTTAGTTGAGAAGCAGAACCCTATAAAAGGACAGAAAGAAATGACCTGAGGTTGGAAGGGTTGTTGATTGACTCATCAGTAGGAGAAACGGCTGCTGCTCTGCACTTCACCGGAGTTCACATGTGGGAGCAGGTGCGAACGTTACCAAATTGTAGGGGCTACATAGGTGTCAGGGGTTGGTATAAAAGTGTTAACAAAACACAGAATGTAAAGGGAGACCTTGAGATGAGAGAGAGAGAGACACTCAGTCACAAATGAGTGTCCGGGCTGCACACTGCTCAACAGGCAAAGGAGAGGCAGCTAAAGGTGCCTGGAGATCAGACAGAGACACTGAGAATTCAGTCGGAGACACCACAATTCAGTCACTGACAACCGGAGTTCAGTCAGATGCTCAGATTTTAGTCAGCAATACCCAGATTTCAGTCAGAGATAACCAGAGTTTAATTGGAGATACCCAGGGTTTAGTCAGATTTTTCCAAATTCAGCCAGAAACAACCTGAATTCAAGAGAGATGCCTAAATTTAGCTAGACACCCCACAGTTCAGTCAAAGTCACCCACAGTTCAGTCAGAGAAACTGGAGTTAGTCAAAGATGCTGACTCCAGGCTCTGTCTTTACTATCATATGGGGGAATCTGTTTTATTTTTATTTTTTAGGAAGCCAAGAAATAATAGGCTTGGTCTTTCCACTTCGAACGAAACACCATGTGTCCCATTCCCATTACAGGAAACCGCAGAAGTTCCCCGCCATAATCCAGGAAGAACGCAGCTGCACACCAATGTCCAAGTTCTCATCAGGCCATTAGTGCTGCCAACTGAATAAAGGGCCCACCTGAGGGCTCCTGGTTTGTTTTGGGGACCTCCTGAGTGCTTAGGTAGAGGAAAAAGCACTGGTTCTGTGGTCCAACTATCTGGATTAAAAACCAGCTCGGAAACTCGCAGTTTCTGTGAATTGGGAAGATCAGAAGATGTGTGCAGAATGGGGAAAGAAATACTTCCCCTGAAGAACTGCTCTGAGGGTGGCATTTGGGAACACACACGGTTCCTTGATGGGGCACTGGTGTAAACTGAGTCCTCAACAAATAGGAATCCTTCCTTCTCTAAATATCAGGCGGCCCGAGCTCTGGCAGCTGTTCGATGGCCGTGGAATCCCGAGATATACACCGAGCCCAAGGCAGAGGAAGGGAGGGCGCAGGGAGCGAAGAAAACTTAATAAACAGACCTAGATGTAGCTTCTAAATTCCTGCAACAGTTTTTCAAATTTTCTAGAATTTTATCAGAGATCATTTTTCTTCATAGTAAACCCAGATACTTTAAAGCTGAGTGTGTAATAAGCTATCTAGGTACAAAACATTCTTATTTCTATTAGTCTCTCTAATCAGAAGTCAACTCACTGACTGATTTGTTTACCAACCAGATAGAAATCATATGGATTCAGTTCTCATTAAAGAAAAACTAAAGATGCCAGGTGTAGTGGAACGTGCCTATAATCCTTGCACTCTGGGAGGCTGACGAAGGAGGATGGCAAGTTGAGGCCTATTTTGGGTAACTCAGCCATTTAGTGAGATTCTGTCTCAAAAATCAAAAATGTAAAAGGACTGGGGACATAGCTCAGTTTGAAGGCCCTGGATCAATCTATCAATCCCTAGTGAAAGAGATGGGGGTGAGGAAGAACAAGAGAAAGGCAGGAGACAGGGGAAAAGAAAAAAGAGAAAGA
>PVJO010034769.1:0-10608 GCA_004026905.1 Hystrix cristata | reverse complement strand
AAGAGATAAGCTACAGAATAGAAGAAAATGTTTATAAATTCTACATTTGTCTAAGATTTAATATCTAGAAAATAAGCTGGGCGTGGTGGCACACTCCTGTGATCCCAGCACTCGGGAGGCAGAGACAGGAGGAGAGCTGCAAATTCGAGGCCAGCCTGGGCTACATAGTGAGTTCAAGGCCAGCCTGGGGCATAGCCAGACCCTGTCTCAAAAAAAAGGAACTCAAAAACTTAGTAGCAAGAAAAGAGAAAGAAACCCACAAAACCCACAAAAAAACTCAATGAAAAATGGGCAATAGACTTGAACAGATATTTCCCTCAAGACATACAATTGGCCAGTGGCTATAGGAAAAAGTGCTCAACAAACTTGTCATCATAGAAATGCAAATCAAAACCACAATGAGATGTCACCTCAGTCCACTAAGAATGGATTTTATCAAAAAAAAAGAAAGAAAGAAAGAAAGAAAGAAAGAAAGAAAGAAAAAGAAAGAAAGAAAGAAAAAGAGAAACAAAACAAACAAACTAAAGAGAGCAAGTACTGACAAGGCTGTACATATAAGGGGAACATCTGCCCACTCTTGGTTGGAATGTAAATTAGAAGAGCCATTATGGAAAATAGTATAGAGGTTCCTCAAAAAATTAAAAACAGAATTAGCATATGACCTAACAATCCCATTACTGGGTATATATTCAAAAGAAATGACATTGATAAAGCAGAGAAACATCTGTATTCCCATGTTCACTGCCGCACTGTTTGTGATAGCCAAGACAAGGAATTAACCTAAATATCTACCGACTCATGAGTGGATAAAGTAAATGTGTACAGTACATGTGCATAATGAAATACTATTCAACTACAGAAGAGAATAAAATTCTGTCATTTGTAAAACATGTTTGGAACTGGAGATCATTGTGTTGAGTAAAATAAGCCAGTCACAGAAAGACACGTACCACATGATCTCTTTCATATGTGGAATATGAAAAAGTTGATCTCACAGAAATTAAGAATACGAAGGTGGTTAGCAGAGGGTAGGGGAGGCATGGGCTGCAGGGAATGAGGAAATCTTCATCAGTGATACTGAGCTGCAGGTAAGCTTACAGCTTACAGGTAGCTGTAAGAATTTCTGGAGAGCGATTGCATAGGAAGGAGAATATAGATTACAGTTATGTCCTGTGTATCTAACAATAAGTTTGGAATATAACAAAAAAAACCTGGAATTATACATTCTAAAGATAAAAATAAAACTCAAGTTTTACATTTTTCTTTGCCTAGAATGGCACTAAATATCAAGTAAATAAAACGCCATTACGTGGTGAGGGGCCTCAGAAGGAAAAAAAAAATATCTTCAAGTTTTCGTATGTTTACTGATACTTTTTCCTGTTTTCTCTTTCTTTGATCAGGAGGTTTGTGTTTTCTGTTTGCGCCGGGCCCTGCAGGTTGTGCGGCTGGTCCTGAGACACAGAGTGTGCAGGGGAGAAGATTCCACCATACTCACAGCTCTGGGACTTTCACTCACCAAGCAAGCATCTTGTACAATTTGCATGGAATGATCATTATTTCAAGTTTAGACAAAAATGCGGACATAGTGCGAGGCTTAGATTTTGCTCCAGACATCCTGGATCCCTCTCTACCCCCAGCCCACATCCTGTGGAATCCAGCTTCTAATCCACTCTGCTGTTTCTTGTCTTTCCAGTTAGCTATTTACCTCCGTGTCCCTGCCGGTGCCTGGGTGAAGGTACCTTTACTCCAGTAGGAACTAATGCAACAGCCGCTAGACGGGTCTTCATGCTTCCAGTCTCATGCTGTCCAAATCATACCTAATTCAAAGAATGCCATCTTTAAAATGCCACTCCAATCATGCCTCTTGCCCCTCCTGTGCTTAAACTATTTCCATGTCTCCCCACTTCTTGTATGCGGAGGGATTTAAACACACCAAGCCCAGACTGATCGAACCTCAGATGCCACTTGCTCTGTGGGCCCAGGTACTGCTGCCAGCTGCTACTGCTCCTTACCTCTAGCTCCTGTCATCCTGAGGCAGCTGCAGTGCCCAGAAGGAACTGTCTAACTACAATGAGTTCGGCTATGTGGTGTTCCCCTTCACCCGATCAGACTTCCCTCCCTTCCAAATCCAGGTCGTAGCTTGCTCCCCCCAGCGAGGCCCCCCTAACTTCACAGCAGCATGAGAAAAGTGGCACAGGTGCTCTTCTAGCATCTTAGACATCTCCCACCTAATTGTGTGCCATATTCTGAGATGATGCCTTGAGGGTTTTGTTTTTCACGTTGAGCTTGTGGAAGGCAGAGATTTTTGTGTGTTACTGATTAGAATCTAAACAAATACTAGAAAATCTCTAAGGGGTATTGGTCAAATTACTTTCTTCTGTCTCTACCTCCTTTCTTGCTCCAGCTTTCTTTTTACAATGAATAATTCAAGCAAACAAAAGCAAAAGCAATAATGGTTTTAGGGATGAATGCGTGCACTGGACCTGCTTCGGCCTGCAGGAGCCTGGGAGCTAGTGAGGGGGAAAGAACGCCCCTCCCTGAGTTCCTGATCACCTCGTTACAACCACTCGAGACCCAGAGCAGGCGGTCCTGCCCCACTGGGGCATTGGAAGAGATGCATCTCCAGGGCAGAGAAGAGGGCGTACAGTAGGTGCCGGGCACACAGTAGGTACAGCTGGCCGACCAGTGATTAAGACTCACCCATCATCTCTCTGGGTGACTTTGAGGCTTGAGCGAGATGCCTTCCCATTGTTTTTGCATTAAACAATTGCTTCTTTATCTCGCAGCGCCTTGCAGTATAGTGCATTTACCTCTGGACCATTTTTCATTTTCCTTCCCAGTCCTTATTTATTTCTGGCAATTCATCTTTTCTCTTGGTGCCCTTTGCTGCCACCAGTTTAATTGCTTGTTGCTCAAAGTTTTTCATGTTGAAGTTTACTTTTTTATTCTCTACCCAGGAATTATAGCTTCTTTTTTTTTCATTGTAGTGAAGAAAACTGGAAATACAGCTTTTTTCTCGTACCTTTTCTTCCCCTCCCCATGGTGTCGAGTGGGAGCATTTCTCCTGCCATGTGCTGGGCTGCATTGAGGCTACGACTGTCCTCTCTGCCACAGCCGGGACCGTGGCAGAGCTGAGGGAAGTACACTCAGCCCCTCTTTTTTGGTCCTGGGTCTTTGAAGACCCCAGAGTTTTTAGCTTGATGTAACAAGTTTCATCTGGAAACAAGACTATTCACGAGAAAGCCTCTTAGTCATTTTCAGAGAGTCAGATGTGTGGGCTGGGAAAGCCCACAGTCTCCAGCCTTCTCCGGATCCCAGAACTTCCCCACACCCTCCCTCAGTCTCCATTAAGAGTCCTCTCTCAGGGACACCAGAACCCCCACCTGATCTGTCCCTAACCCTAATCCTGCTGAGTCATATGTCACAGCTCTTAGTCCTGCCTGGAAAGATCACTGTCTCTCATACTTGGTTTTTCACAGTTCCACCAAGAAAAGTCTACAAATTTCATCAAATCAGGAATTTTTGTCTCGCTGCCTTAACTTCCCTGGTAGGTATCAGAAACATTTGGTGAATGGGAAGTGAAAGTATGAGCTCTTGGGATAGAATCTAAAATTAGCCAATACTTCCTGGTATGAAATTACAGAGACATGAAAATAGTAAAATAATAATTTTTAACAACTGTGACCTATTGGCTCAGGTATTTCACTGTGAGATTTTTTGATTGAAGCTTCATGACAATTATGGAGTTTTGTATCATTGCCATTCCCATTTTACAGATGAAGAAAGCAAGTCTCAGAAAAGTCCAAGAACTTACCTGGGTTAACACAGCTGGGAGGTGAAGGGTGAGAAGTAGAATCCAAGGCCAACTCCCGGGTTCACCTCCTCCAGCATGGTGTTAACTCCACACACTCCTTGCCTGCCATGTCTTACTGAGTGGAGCCAGAGTTTTGAGACTTAGAGCAATACCAACCAAGACCCTAGTTCAAACTTCACAGAACCATCTACCGGAAATGATGCATTTCAGTGCAAAACTAATGTCTCAAAGTTGCTCTCCAGTATGAGCAAACCAGAAGGGAGTTCTGTGGAGAAGAAGGACCCAGAGTCCAAACTAGATGAGCCCCGGTTCTCACCAAGAGAGGGTGGCCTGGTTTGGAAACTGGGAGATTGAGCCCTCTTGTCTTCAAGCGGGAATGATGATGAGGTACAGGACAGCAGGCCCCAACAGTAATGATGATAATAATAATGGCCGTGCGGCAGTGACCCATTGTACAGGGTCACCTGTGTTACGTACTTCATTTCCTTTCGTTCTCACCGCAGGCCTGGGAAGTGGGCTGCCCCACATCTGTGCCACACAGCCCGAGATGTTACATAACCACACGGCGCCACCCTGTGTGGGAGATCGTGCTCGCCTCCAGCCCCTGCCAACCTCTCCAAACCCTCGGATGCTCCAGTTACTCCACTCTCCCAGAGCACATTATGTCCTCTATTAACATTTTTTAAAATTACCTTTCATTTTATGCAGAACTGTGAGCCCAGTTCTTTCTCATGTTCCTCTGTTTAATATAAAATAATGACCCTAAACTCTGCCAAACAATAAGAGAAAAAAATTCAGATGAATTGTTTTTTTAAAAGGATATAAAGAAGAATGGTTACAGGAAGGAAAACTACACATTGTCATTGTGCCGGTGTGTCCAACCCTTAGGTGCGGACCTTAACGTGACACAGTCGTCTGTGGCAGCTGGCCTTGACCCTGAGGCTCACCCCCCAGTGCTGCTCAGAACTGCCAGACAGCTTGTGTTTTCGCATCCCCCTCATGGCTTCCTAGAGGAGAAACAGAAGCTGCGTGTCTTCTTACTGTGTTGTTTATTTCCTCCACAGAATGGCCTTGGAAGGCACCATTCTGTTTTCCTAAATTGCATATTCCATTTTGCACAGAGCAGGGGATGAGAAGGTGACTCCTGAAAAGGGCTGAGGGGCAACTGCTTCCTGAGTTACTCCCCACTGAACTCACTTCTGATTTTTCCTGTTTTACGGGGTACTTGCAGAGGCCTGACAGGCATAATAACATTCACTTGTTTTACTGCACAGTTCTGCAAGCTTTAGCAAATATGAAAAGTTGTGTAATCACGAAACCAGAAATCCAGACAAAAAGGTCCACCATATGTAAAACGCTGACTTTTCCCAGTGTAGTTGGCCTATCTTCCACCTGGAAGCCTAAACAAACACAGGTCTGTTTCCTGTCCCCACGCTTTTTCCTTTTCAAGAGTTTCATGGGACTGGAATTATAAGATGTGTCCCTATTCCAGTTTGATGATTTAGCTGTACTTTGCACAATGTGTTTGGGATCTGTCCACACTGGACTGTAGTGGAGATTCTTCCCTTTTTATTGCAGAGTAAATTTCAATCATTATGTGAGTGTAGCATGGTTAGTTTTTCCATTTGTTTAAAGTTACATGTGTTATTTCTACTTATTGGTGATTATGAATAGTCACTGTAAACATTTAGATACTTAATTCACCAGAGTAAATACCTAGCAATAGCATTGCTGGGTTTGATGAGTAGTTGTTTCATTTTATAAGATCCTGACCAGGTGTTTTTCCAACTGGTTCTATCATTTTGGATTCCTACCAGAACATGACATGAGGGTTTCAACTGATCCACATCTTAAACCAGGAACAGCTCATGTGGCTTTAATTTGCATTTCTTTGACCAATGAGGCTGACAATAAGCATCTTTTCCTGTACTTATTTGCCATATGCATAAATCCCACTTGGTTGTGAAGTAGTATCCATTTTATATGGCTAGATTATATTTTCTATTATCTTATTTGAATTTTGGTTTTGCATTTAAGAGCTGTATTTGTCAGTTGTTTTCTTGTAACATCTTCTCTGATGTTTGAATTAGGGCGATGGTGGCCTCATTGCATTATTTGGGAAATGTTCCTTCCTCTTCTTTCTAGAAAAGATTATGCAGAATTTGTTAAATAATTGGTAGAATCCACCAATGAGACCACCAGAATTTGATGTTTTCTTTTTTAGAATTTTACTAATTACATTTTCTTGACAAGTATAAGGTTATTTAGATTATTTATTCCTCTCTGAATGAGCTGTATAATTTGTGTTTTGCAAGGGTTTGACCCACTTCATCTAAGTTATCAAATTTCTGAGCACAGAGATTTTCATAGTGTTTTCTTACTGTTCTTTTAGTGTCCATGAGGTCAGTAATAATGTCCTCTCTTTCCTTCCTGATGTCTGTAATTTGTCTTTCTCTTGATTTTTCTGGTTACTGGTTTATCAATTTTATGGAATTTTTTAATGAGCTTACTTTTGACTGTCACTTTTATGTTTCAATGTCATTATTTCTACTTTTTTTCTTACGTCCTTTTTTCCCATTTGTTTGACATTTAATTTATTCTCCTTTTCTAATTTCCTAAAGTATAAACTCAGGTCTCTGATTTTAGATCTTTCTTTTTTTTTTTTCTAGCCTATGGATTTAATGCTGTATGTTTCCCCTTAAGTACTTCTTTTGCGATATCTAATAAGCTTTGGGTAATTGCATTTTTGTTTTAACTTAGTTCAAGAACCTTTTAATTTCCCTTAAGACTTTCTTACCTGAATGACATCAGTATGTCCTCTTCTTTTGTTCAACATTCTTTGGTTTGAATATTATGTGCCTGGGTCATTTTATTTGCTTTTGTTTTGGGTTTTAATCCTGCTTGGTGTTTTCTGAGCTCCTTGGAACTGTGGTTGTGTATCTGTCACCTATTTTGGAATGTTTTCAATCATTATCTCTCCAACTATTTCTTTTGTCTTGCTCTTCCTCTTCTAGTGTGCTCGTGTGTTGTACCATTTTCTCTTGCCCCCCAGTTCTCGATTGTATAGTGTTTACCTTATCGTTTCTAAATTAATTTTTCTCTTTGCATTTTGATTTGAGTAATTTCTCTCAACTTCAACTTGATTAAATCTTTCCTCAGCTGTGTTGATGTTACTGTCTAAAATATTCTTACTCTCTAGTGTGTTTTGAGTTCTAGACTTTTTTCTTTACTCTTTGGAATTTTTTTTATGTCTCCTTCGACATTACCCATCTTGCCTTACATGCTGTCTGTCTTTTTCATTATAGTACTTAACATTTAATCACAGTGTTTTATATTTTTTGCCTGGCAGTTGCAACATAGGTCCTATCTGAGTCTAATTCAATGATTGTCTAGTTTGATCCACCCCTTGAGTCTGATTTCTCTTGTCTTTGGGGCTGCCTTGCCCTTTTGTTAGGCTCAGACATAGCGTACAGGGCAATGGATCCCAGGGCAAATGGGCCCTATTGTAACTACCTGTGTCATTCTGGCCTGACTCTGGGCTTGCTCTATGGCTGCTTGCGTCAGAGGTCACCTAGGGCTTCCAATTCCCCTGTTACATACTTTCTCTTTCCTTTGAGCTTTGGGCTTCCTTGGAGGCTGCTCCTCAGTCATCCTCTATTTTTCTGATACAGCCTCAAGTTCTGGGGTGCATGGTGGGGCTGAGCTGCAGTGGGTGCTCTGCACACACATTCTGTCCTTCCTTCAGTGGTAAAGTGCTTTCCCTTGGTCCTCATGCTTCCCACCCACCAGTGTTCTCAACTGCTGCCTCGAGTCTCTTTCCCCCCATGATTAAGGCTTCCTTTTCCCCGATGAGATAGAAGGGCTGGGGCTGGATGGGACACCTTTCTCCCAACTGGGACGGGATCTCCCCAGTGCCTGGAGTGATGTTCTTACCCCTGCAGATGAATGAAGCCTTTGGTTCCGTAAGAAGATGGGTCTGGGAAGATTTCACAATGTGTGTTCTTCCCTCTCCAGTGAGAATCAGGATTCTCCCAGATAAACCTTACAATGGCCTGTTGAGGTTCTTGGAGGAAAAAAAAAGTGTAAAAATGTCAAGATCCAAGCGGTAACTGCAGACCCCTGAGCTTCACACTCACAGCAGCCCACAGCCAGCCTCCAGAAACCTGTTAGAAATGCTAACCTCTTCTTCCTCCTGGTTTCTATGGTACCCTGCTCTGGGTTAGAAAATGCCAGTCTTATGTCTCCTGGTAGGTGCCCATCTGTCCTGATTTCTGAGTCACAGTTTACCCCATGACCTTAGTTCTCTGATGGGTCCAAGAAAAGAAATTAATTTTCAGTGTGTCCAGGTTTTTCTTGTTGAAAGGATGGGAATAAGCACTTCCTGGCCCCTTTACATATCTTGGCTGAAACCAGAAGTCCCTAGCTAAGGTTTTATTTGTATTCACTCCACATATACATTACAGAGCACTCTGATTCTGTAGCCCTAAGGTCTTTGATCGCCTCTCATAACTCTGCATCATTACCTATTCTGTCATTCCAGGTCCTCTTGGAAGCAAATGCTGAGATGGGTATTGCAGAGATTTATGGGGAGAAACACAGGGAAAATAAGGGGGGAGGCAAAAAGCACGAAGAAGAAGGCCTCACGACAACAGGCAGATCAGAAGACTCTCAGGCCAAAGCACTGTTCTGCGAAAGTCTTGCTCCAGCAGATGTGAAGTCTCCGGACATAGTTTGTGCAATGGAAGATTTGCACTGGGCAGGAGGAAGCCAGTGCTAGGAACCACCCTGCCTCTGCTCAGTCATTAGCCAGAGAGGGCGGTGTAGTTCCAGCTGTAGTGGACCCCCAGGGGCATAGCGTGCACACACACACACACACACACACACACACACACACGTGACTTGTGCATGTCTAGATACGCTTCTTCTTCATCCCCTTCTCCAACTTGAGCCACGCACATCAAACTTTAGCACTGTGCTCCATGTCTCTCTCACACTTTTTCTGCATTATCCATCCTTTCTTTCTCTCTTCCTGTTTACCAGTCGTATCTGCTGTGTTCGATCTTTGGATAACTGTGCTCTTAATTTTAGTTTTTAATTGCCAAATTTCAAGCTTATTATTTTTATTCATTCCACTTGTCTGGTGAAATTCTCTACCTTGTTATGTGTTTTCCTAGACACAATAATTATAGCCCTTGTCTGAAGATACTAGTGACTAAACCTCCAAGTCTCTTCCTGTTAGCTTTCTTTTTCCTCCTGACGCTGTTTCTGGACACACCTGACAATATTTTAAAACAAGTGTCTCAAATTGCACATGGACCATTGTAAAGACTTGAGGTGGTTGACCTCAACAAGGCAGCAGGATGAAATCACCCTAAGTCAGCCAGGGACTGAGATTTTTCTGCAGAGCGTATAAAGCTATTTTGATCTTAGATTCATTCCTAATCATGGGCTACATCTGATAACTTGGTGATTTGACTAGAATCTATTGTCCTTCATTGGTTTTAAACTCCAAGTTTTATCTTTGCAGCACCTTGGGATTATGTTTAGCACTATTCTGTCTTTTTAGTGTTTTTTTGTCCCTAAATTTAGATATTGTACTGCTTGCTTTAAGAATACCGATGTTCCAGTGCTTTGCAGAGAAACCACCTGAGTATTGGACCCACTTTTCTCAGGGCCTAGTTTTATATTAAAATCTTGGATCTTAAATCCCAGCAGCCTCGAGGGGCCCAAACTCCATTTTTCCTTTTGTCTTTCCCACCCTGTGTGATTTCTGTTTTGCTGGCTTCTCTGCTATCTAGCAGTGGCCCTCTGCCAGTCCCTTTCTGTGGAATTCTCATACCCTTCTCTGGAAGCATGAGTCAGCAAATATACTTGAAGGAAGTCAGATTCAGAATGTGGGCATATTTTTTTGCGTTTCCTTTCTCTTAAGAATCTTATTTCTCACACACTGAATACTGCTGTGGCTATCTGAGGCTTAGAGACAAACCTTTTAGCACTGTGTCAGGCTGCCGTTTGTTCTCAGTGATCTATTGCCCTGTGTCTAGCCACTCCATCATGGGTGGCAGCAGAGGTCCACAGGGAAGAAGTGGATGGAGAAGGGCATTTATGACAAACCTAGAAAGGCAAGTGGCTCACCTGGCAGCTCCAGAAATGGAGCTACAACAGGAAGGTTGTAAGGGAGGAAAAAGTAGCAATGCAAGTGAAGAAGAGGAATGCTGGGAACCAGATCAGGAATTGAATGGCTTCAGAAGACTGTTTCACTATGACAATCGTAAAGAGTGGGAAATAAAATGGAAAAGATGGTCCAAAAGCCTTTTAAAATGTGGTGGGGTTTGAGCAGTTCATCTCTGCCACAATGGAAAGCTACCTGAGGGGCTTGGCAGAGGTGGATCTCTGAGGAGCATCCTTTGTGTAGACAGTTTTGATGTTGAAACACCCTTTGGGTCTAGGATAGTGGAGACCAAAGGAGTTTGGGCAACACTTGGGAGCTGAACAGCGGTATAGAGTTGACAGTGCTGTGTTTGGAGGGCCAAGCAGAAGGTCTGCGCTGGAACTGAGGAGTGGAAGAAGCCCTGAGGGGGTCCTCAGGGTTTCCTGAACTCAAGGTCCTATCTTTGTGCCTACCCAGCTGACTGTACCTGAGTCACGTGGCTCTCAACACACACGTGACTCCTGCCGCGAAGGACAGCACTGCTGGTTTTGGGTCCATAGAGGTTTATAAACGGAAGAGGCTCGCTGAGAATGCTGTCTCTCAGTGATACCGCTGAAATGGTCAGTTGGTGTTTGTTCTTTGG
>PVJO010034768.1:0-10600 GCA_004026905.1 Hystrix cristata | reverse complement strand
GGAAGGCACATGAGGCTGAAACCCAACCTTAAATGTCTCACCGGTTGGATATCCTGGTAGGGACTTGTGTCTGCCTTTCCAGGGGAGATTTTGATAATTTGCACTAAAGCACAGTGGGTCAGAGGAAGACAAGGTGTAATTAGAAAACACAGCAGGTCAACAGGTTTGACACTGAGAGTGATGCACGTCAACCTTTGCCTTCCAACTCATCTAGAGTAGAGCAACTCATGGCCAGCTGTCTCCATGTCATATTGGTACAGCCCACACAAAGTAGAAAAAGATACAACTCTTTCAGAAGCAAAAGACATTCCATTATTACTCTGTCTGTGATTTTACCTTCCTAGATTTAACAAGATTAAATTTATTAGGCAATCTTGGATTAACTTTAAAGGAAGACTTTTGTAACTTCTGTTGGGTGTCAGGGTGCCAAAACCTGTCTCACCTTTCTCTTACCTCCTGCGTCAGGCTCTTTGTTGAGGTGTGAAGATGTCAGCCAGTGTACGACTCGCCAGTCCTCCGAATTAACTAGGGTGAACCTGGATAGGGCAGAGGCTGTGGGGGTGCCCAGGAGGGCATGGAGAAGCACAGGCCCTGAGAGCCAGGCTCCAGTTGTGAGTCAAGTACTTGAAGAGCCCCAGTCAGGGAAGGAAAAAGAATGCTCCCAGCAGATCAAAGCCCTGAGTCTCTTAAAATGGAAATGAACATTTAAAAAAGGCCTTTCTCCAGGGAGAAATACGCAGTAAATCAGAGCTTTTGAAAGACAACTGGGGCCTGTGCCGGATTTTGAATAACTTACCATTTAATAAATGTTCTATTTTGGACCCTTTAGGGAAATATACAACTCTATCTGAAACTTATGGGCCCAAATAATTGAATGTCTTTTTCCCATCTCTCTCTCTCTCTCTCTCTCTTTTTTTTTTTTAACAAGTTTTGGAATAGAGACAAATGATCTGGAAGCTTCTTTCTTAAGTTTGCACGAAGAGACGAGGTCATTTAACAAGAGAGTAGCGGTGTGCTCTGCATGCCAGTTCTGTCAAGGTGAGTCTTTGGCTGGTTAGATTGCCCATCCGAAGTTCCTGGATTCATACGGAGAAGCCCAGGCTGGAGTTTTAAGGAACTATTCCATGGTTTTTCTTGGTAAGAGCTTGATGATAATCATGAAAGGCAGGATACACTCACTATATGTTGTGGCTTCTAAATCACATGGAGTGTATCCAGACATACAGAGTCTATATGTCACACATCCTCTGTGAAAGTGAAAAAAACAGTATTCCATATATGTTCGATAAGTTACCGGGTGTTTTTTATATCTCTCCTAAACTCTATGGTCCCATGCACATAGTATATCCACACTACATCCTTGCTGTCTTGTTTGCTTTTCCTTAAACTCTCATTTGTCTTTGACTGTCTTTGGACAAGGCCACAGTGGACCTGGAAAGACAGTATCCAATTACCCCGAGGCTTGAATTATTAAGTCAATTGGGCTTGCTTTACTTTTCATGAATGGGCATAGCCGAATCTGGGAGCAGAGGCATCTTATTTCCTCACATCCCCAGGCCCTTCTCTACTCTTCTCCACTGGGACTTGGGAGCACCCAGCTGGGATTCCCATTAACCTAGTTCGGTTTGGATTCAAGGACTGAGAGAATTCAGGATCTGAGGGACGACTCAGAGCAGAGGCCACATTGAATTTGGTTTTGCATGTTTTCTTTGAGTGTAGGTCTCACATAGTTTTTCTGCCAGGTGTGGAAGAGTGCCACCAAAGATGATTCGTGAGAAGAGCTTGCCTGGAAGTGAATGGAAAAAACTTAGTTTAAAAAATCAAAAATCCCAGAAATGCATACTGAAGACACATAGAATCAAGTTTATATCTTTAGCATTGGGAATCTACATTCATTATTTTTCTCACTTAGCCTGAGAAGGGATAAAAAATCTGGCCTCCAAACTCTTGCTGGATTAGACATAAAATTTTTGACTATGCATTACTGTCTGGGCCATTGTAGTAGCTAATATTTGCTTTGTGTTCCTCAGCATGTAAAGTGCCCTTTATATTTTAATTGCTTATTATCCGTGAATATGAGTACCAACATTAACTGATGATAAAACGACATCTTGGGGAAAGCCACACGGACAGCAGTAGTATACTGTTGAACACAATCCTTCAGGCTCCTGGCACCTTTGTTTATCAGATGGGTGCACTGCAGCAGCAATTATCTGACACCAACTAGGTATCTTCCGACTCAATTCAATTCAGACACTAACTACTTAGAGTTAACACAGTTTGAAGGGCAAAGTCCCCCACAATATTGCCCTTTCTTCTGATGCCAGCTGCACGTGGGGTCCTGAAGCTACTCACGCTTTTGTCCATTGTGGCAACAAATCTGGGGGCTCTGCTGACTCCCTCTGATTCAAGAATTCAGTAGCACCATGCATGACACTCAAGAAAGCACTGTATTTACCTTTGCCACTTTATTATAAAGGCAATAAATGAATAGTCAGATAAAGACGTCCACAGGGCAAGGTTTTGAGGACTAGAGACCTGTGCAGGGTTCCAGGTTCCCAAGGATTGTTCACAGAACCGTGTGTCTCCCTTCTAGCACAAGGATGTACTCACCAGACTCTTCTCTGAGCCTTCTCACTTCAGGGCTTTATCAAAACTTGTTGTATACAAAGAGTGCTAAAATCAGGCTCAACATAAAAAATTTTTAGAAGAACATGTCCTGTGTTTGTAAATTATAACATTGGACCTGATTCATTTTGATGGCAATTTCTCCGATGTTTCTCTTATCTGTCTTCTTGATACTTTATTCTAGGTGCTTTCCTGTGTCCTTCTGGTTAAGTCATTTTGTAAGCCTAATTAAGGCCTAACTATAAATGAATGAAACTTTTCCTAAACATCTCCATAAGTACACAACCAAGTAGATTTTGTTTGTCACTGTAGTCACTCTTTTCAGTGCCTACATTTTGTAGAACTCTATATCCAAAGATCCATCAGTGCAATGGTACTTGCCAAAGGGAAAAGGGAGGGAGGAAGGAAGGAAGGGGAGGAGGGAGGAAATTTAAATTCTCTTAACAAGTTCAAGAGTAGGAAATCTGGTTGGCA
Organism: Hystrix cristata; assembly: GCA_004026905.1. Taxonomy (NCBI): domain Eukaryota; kingdom Metazoa; phylum Chordata; class Mammalia; order Rodentia; family Hystricidae; genus Hystrix; species Hystrix cristata. The sequence goes on along the minus strand of PVJO010034768.1, from coordinate 7,498 downwards.
GAGATCTACACCACAAAGTCCCTTCCATTATGGGTCTCTGTCATCTTCTAATCTAGGGCATTCTTGGTGGTGGGTTCCTATGTCCCTGGTGGATGAAAAAGGTCACTGTGGAGCTGGGTGAAATATTTTCCACCAAAGTCTAAAAATAATGCATAGCACTTCCATTTCCCCCTGAGAACTCAGTCACAGGCCACACCTGGATGTCACTACCTGGGCAAAGCACATGGCATGCCCAGTGTCATTTTATTATTATGGAAGCCACATACTAGTCTTCCACATATTACTACAGAAAAAAAAAAAGAATATGTTTTGGTAGGTAGTTAGAGATATGTGCCACATATGTTGCAGTCTTTGAAGGTAATTTTAAAAATCAGCTTTTCAAAATTAGACGAACAACAGCAGCAGCATTGTAATAATTAGACTGGCCATCGACAAGGCTAATACTTTGAAGGGCATAATCCTTTTTTTATATGTATGACATTCAAATGTTTGTTTTAAAAAGCCATGATGTCATTGTTAGTCATACCTAATATTCTACTCTTTTCTACTTCTATCCTACACTAAGAGTCAAGACTAAGAGTGGACTTAGCAGCACTAAACCCCAAAGAGATGTGCAGTAATTGGCACACAGCAGCCCACATTCATCCTGCTAGTTCATGAAATGACTTTTTGAATGAGGACGCAGAGCCGTTTCCTCCTGCTCTCAACGCCTAACGGATCTGTTCTACCATTGTATTTTCACCACTGTTGACTTGTGAGGGAAATTTGCATCCCATCTTCTTATTTGATGTTACTTACGGGTTACCACATATCCAATGGACAGATTTGATTCAGTAGCATGCATTTAAATGTTTAAAATATGCGGCGTGTTCAAGGGATGCCATTTCACTTAGCAGTCAGTGCTAACATCATTTTTTGAACTGCTCCCCATTTCTACAATGTAGCCAAAGCTTTATTTATCATCAGATTTGCATTTTGTGATGTATTCTTGAACCAGCCAAACTCGTCTAAAAGCAAGCTCATTTAATGCAAAGTAGATTTAAATGTGACTGCTGTAAAATGGACCACCCTGCTTAAATGATCCTCCGGATGTAATTAGAAGAAACTTGAGTTCTGTGGACAGGAAAAAAAAAAGGCGAGTTAAATGATTTCCTTCTCCCTGGGTAATTTTTTTGACCATGCACCAATAAAACCATTTATCATGAAATGATTTATTTTTAATGCAACTTTCCCACAAACAGTTTAACAGGAGGTAGTTTAGGAATGATGCACTGCATTGGAACAGACATGGAATGCGTGTAACAAACCATGATGTTTACAGCTTCCTTCTTTTTTTAGACAAGAGAGAGAAGAAAAAGGAAGGAAGGAAGGCAGGAAGGAAGGAAGGAAGGCAGGAAGGAAGGAAAGAAGGAAGGAAGGAAGAAAGAAGGAAAAAAGAAATGAAAAATAGCATAGTTGTGAGATGGTCTGTGTGCCAATTTTGACTTATATTCAGAAGCATCTCGTTAGTTCATGAATGAACTAAGATTCTGGCACCCTAATTCAACTTCCGTCCCAGCTACATGAGTGATGGCAATGTTATTGAGAGCTACTCACATAAAAGATCACCATCCAAATTGGATCTGGTAGTATTTGCATGCTTGTCAAATCTCCTATTCTCAACACAATGGAGAATCTTGGGACAGAGCTGCCTCTTCCCAAGTCCCGATGGAGCCAAGCTTGGTGCCTGCCATTAAAAAGAAAAGCCCGTTAAACTTTCAGGACATGCTTGCACATTTTTGGGTGCCGCCAAGTTTTCAAGATTTGAGCCAGTTCAGTGGTAGCACCAGCCGACCAGCGTCTCCTAGGCAATGAAAGTAGTTTCCATGGAAACTTCAGAGCTGCACCCATCAACAGCTTTACAATTTTGACAGTTCAGAAAGTGACTATTTAGGAATTTCAATTAGGGCAAAAATACACGCATTTAGATGAACAAAATGTTTTAAAAATCTATAGGAAATTATTTAGATATGTATTTCTTTAATCAGAAGGCAAATTCCTAAATATATTCTGTAAGTGGAAATGGATTTCAGGAATAACATAAAAAGCACTTGTTAAAGAAAAAAAGATGTTGAAGTTCTTTTATCCCGTTTCCTTCCTTGGAAAGGAAATAAGCACCAAGAATAAGTAAGTTGTGAAAAATGATCAGTGGATTTTTTAACGGGGTAGCCACAATATGCCGTGCTTGTTCACATAGAACTTGCGTATATTAAGACAGTTTTTAGAATTCCGTATTTGCCAGTTCCCCATATCTGTGCAGTTCTGGTAGCATAGTCTTTCTTACAACTGTGCTGCAGGATTTAGAACTCTTATTTTTAGGAAAAGAGAAACTGAGGCTCCTGAGAATGGGGAGTGGGCTCCTAGCGTGGATTCCAAAGCAGGATCACACTCCAGTCACTACGAGTCTCAGTCTCTCTTGAACTCATGAACAACAAGAGTTGCTCAAATGAAAACAGTGATGCTAAAACATCCTTCAAATGGAAACTCAGGTCCTACTAAGGAAAAAATGAAGCCATTTCAGAAGAAAACTGAGATCCTACAACCACAAAGACAGGTCCCGGTAGGTGATTGTTAATGATAATAATATCAATTTGCATTGTTTAATTCTAATGCTAATACTATAAAAGGACAAAATCACAACAATTTAGTTTTATGTTCTTCGTTGACTTTTTTTTCAATTTTAGAATCCAGCAATATTTCATTCTATAAAATAAGGTGAATATTCCAATGAGTCAAGCAAAGTAGGTTAGTTTTATAGACAGAAAAGGGCAGAAGGAAGTAGAAACAACAACCAAAATGCAGGTTGATCATTATATTTCATGTAAGGTAGGGACAGGGGGACAGAATAATAGGAAAATAAAGATTAGTTAGCATCTGGTTGTTTCATGTTTCTTATTTTTTGTAAAGATTACAACTGAGAGAATTTCATTATCACACCATTTGAAACTGGCCTCTTTGGGAAATTTGATTTTATCACTTCTAATTTCAGAGAATGCCAGATAAAAGCCCTCATTTGGATTTTACCTTTAGCACAAGTGACTCCATTTTGATCTTTGCCAAGTCTGTAGGGTCTAGTACAGGAATTTAGTCTGAAACAATGTCTTCCTGCATTTTTTTACCTAACAGTGTTAACACCACGTTCACTACCAAGAACAGCTGCACTGATTACCTCGGTTCGCCTTCTCCAACAGACGCTTGCTCTGTGTCCTGAAGGGCGACCTCGCAGACTGCTTCCCCCAGGTGTGTGCCCCCTCAACTTCTGGCTGCCATCGGCAAGGGAGACATATGAAAGAGAACAGAGATGAGGGGAGAGGAAGGTCAGTGTGCTCATTCTCCTAATCCTCGCCTCACTTCTTCCAGAGCACGAGCCACAGAGTGCTGCTAGTTCCTGGCCATTTCTATATCCCTCTTTGATTCCTAAAACCTGCCATAACCTCTGTAAATAGTACCAGCCTTAAACAGTTCTTCCATTAAACTTTTCACTGTGTTATTCATGTCTTGCCCAGATCTGACTTTTACAATAGTCAACACATACTTCTATAAATCTTCTATAAATGTTTGCTCCATCTTTCTTGCTGTTCTAAACACATTCTCCGTATTAATTTTAATATTTGCACTAAAACTATGAGGTAGATGCTGTCACTATACTAATTTTACAGACGAAAGACTAAGCCAGGATCTGCTGACATGATTTTCACATCTATTATTTCCTCAGTCCTTGTGAATCCCATGTGGGGTGCAGGTGGGTGTGCTAGTTTTCCCATTGCTGGGACAAAATATCTAACAGCTACAACTTAAAGGAGAGGTTTGTTTGGCTAATAGCCCCAGAGGAGTCAGTCCCTGGTTGGCAGGCTGTAAGGGGGAGCATCATGGTAGAGCAAAGCTTCTTGGCCATGGTGGCTGTAAAGCAAGGCACAGGGAAAGACTGCCAGTAATAGATACACCCTCCAAAAAGCACAGCCCAGCAACCCACCTCCTCCAAGTGGGCCCCAACTCCCAACAGCACATTCAGCTATGAACATCAGTGGATTAATTTAGTGATGGTGATAGCACCCCCATACTCCAGTTCCCTCTTCAGGGGTCTCTTAATCCAGTTGAGTTCACAATTAAATTCAACCATCAGGGTAGGGAACCATGATTCAAGACAGAGAAGTTAAGAGAGAATCCAAGGCGCTCAGCTGTGAAGCTGGCCTCTCTGGCTCCTTCCTGTGAGGTGTTCTCTTGGTCTTCTCCGCCACTTTTCTTTGGTTTTCTCCCACTGGAGACAAAGCATGCAGCAATATATGTTTAACCTTCCACTCTGGCTTTCTGTTTGGAGGTAGGAGGCCAGCAATGAACCCAAACTTATCAGTGTTGCTACTGATGGTGGAGAGTGATCAGGCCTCCTGGCTTCTTTGAGATTGTGGGACTTTTCTCAGGGTGTTCTCAAAGTGCAGCATGTGAATGAATAAGTGGGTTTGCAATCCTGGCCTCATCCCCTGTCATGCTGTGCAAACAGGAAGCTAGAAGAGCTTTAGAGTGAGAGGAATGAGGAAAAGGAAGTGGGATGTCCTCATTTAAAATCTGTTACACGGTGTTTAAAGTTCATTGAGAAGGTCTGAATAAGTGTCCCCAAAAGCCCATGTGTTGAAGGCACGGTCCCAGCTTGTGGCGCTAGTGGGAGGTGGTGCGGCCTGATCAAAAGTCCTCTGGCCACATGGGACTGTGCCTTGAAGGGACACATTCAAGATTTATTAAGACCCAGCCCTTCTCTTCCTCTGTCTGCTTCCTGGCCACAGTGTTAGCAGCTTCCTCCCCAACATGCTGCCACTATGATGCGCTTCTTCACTACAGGCCCCAAAGCAATGTGGCCAACCTCCAAATCTGTGAGCTGAAATAAACCTTTTCTCTTTTTAAGTTGATGACCTCAGGTATTTTGTTATAGTCATGGAAGTTTGGCTAACCTTGGTCCATGGACCAAGAAAAGTTAATATACTCAGAACCTTATGACTGTGTGTCTACCAATGACAGCTCCTTGCCTGCCCTCTGCATGCTTCCTTTACCTGCACCTCAGGCTACAGGTTGCTCTTTTGTGGCATTTTCTTTTGTTTCTTCCCCAAGGTTTTCTTTTCATTTATTTTAATTAGATAGTACTTCCAGGGGAAGAGAAAGGGGAAGAGAATTACTCTTATAAGGTGTGATTTGTGTGGGGTCTATCACTTCATGTAGGTGGCCCTGGCTACTTTCATTAGAATCATCAGAGATGTAATACACAAACACTAAAAACAGCTACTATCCCGGGCACAGAGAGAAAGAACTGAAGGAAACAAAGAACTAAAGAAAACAAACAAAATTCCTGGCCTGGAAAGACCATGAAGGCAAAAAGGCATTTCACTGGGCACTGTGACAAAAAATTGGAAACAAACGAAGCCAAATAAAACAAAAGCAAACACACACACACACACACACACACACACACACACACACACACACATTTCTGACCTGGAAGTCTCTTGAAATGATTTTTAAAAGCCTTTTCCATCATTATTGTTGTTCACAGAGCCTGGCCCGGTATGTGTAGTATACAAAGTACTTAGGAGATATTTGGTAAAGGATTGGATGAATAAATAAATGAATCTTCTATTCACAGATAAACATGTGGCTGTGGACAGACATGATGGGTGACAAAATATTGAAGACTTGAGGCAGGTTCTTCTGTCCACCCCTGTAGAAAAGGGTCATGTTGATCCAAGGAATCTAAGAGGATGAACTAGGAGCTCAACTTGGATTATCTTTCTCTCTTCAGCATTAGAGTTCTCCTTTGGTAATGAAGAAGTAGTTGAAAAAATTATATACATTTAACCAGAAAAAAAGAAAGAAGAAACACAGTATTACTTTTAACATTCATGCTGGTCACAGACCTCAAGACTACTCAATCTCTGGCATCAGACTCTCCTAAACAGTCCCAGTGCTTGCTCTCCAAAGCATTTTTAAAATGTAGATCTTAACCTTTATGTTTTTCAATTGAAGTGGGAAGAAATTACCAATTAATCTTTACTTTTAAGCAATTTTGAGGGTTTTGAATTTAAACAGCTATGAGTTTTGATTAAAAATTGCCTTAGGATATTTGTTGCTTTGAAACAAATTGCTTACATTATTAAAAAATTATGCATTTCCTATACTTGACCTCTCAAATGTTTACAGTCACATAATACATGCAAATGTAACTTTATTCCCAAAGCGTGCTCATATTCTGGTTCATCCTCACGTCACAGTACTGTGACATAGCTCAGCACAATTAACAACACCCCTGCTGAGGAACAGAGACAAGATCACAGACCCAGTGCCATCTGGTTCCCTAGTAGTGGAGCAGGATTTGTTGGACCTGAGTGGGTTAGACCTGAACCTGGAGTGTGTGCTTTTCTATTGAAACCACGGCATTGAGAGTTTCATTTCCTCCAGAGACATCTGGTAATCCTCATTCTTTAGTATCATTTGAACCCCATTCAACTAGCATTCCTTCTGTCGTTAACAGACAGCAGGACTCCTGGCAGGTCAGAGGATATAGAAATGAGCACTGTTACCTCTCTCCCTCAGTGTTTTTTGTTGGTGTTGTTTTGGTGTTTTTTTTTTTTTTTCTCTCTTTTCTCATTTCTCTTCAGATACAAGCCATCGCTATCTGGTAAAGCCAACAATACCCACACCACTAAGGAACTTTGAGAGACATAAACTATAAGGGGACGTGGGCCGGCTACCAAAGATCCCCCAGAGGGCTGCAGTCTGACAACTGTCCCCAGACTCCATCCTTGGAGGTTAGGATCAACATAGTACCCAGCACTGACCACTGCAGGTGCGGTAGGGCTAACGAGCACAGAACCAGGCTTCGGCCTGTGCCCCCCACAGAGTGGTGGCCATCAGAGAAATCCCACTGTATGTGTATGTATATGTATATATTGGTTTTGTTTCTCCTTATTTTCTCTTTCTCTTGTTCATCCTGATACCTGTCCAATACATTCTCTTGTCTACATATTCTTTGTTTTTGTTGTTTTGATTTTTACTTTTATTGACTCCTGCTTAGCTCATATCTTTCCTTCCTTAAGCAAATCCTGTTTTTCCTTTCCTTCTTTTCTCGCTCCTTTTCCTCTTTCATATGAGTAAATATTGTATAGAATCTCATGGTTTGACCCACTACTATCACCTTTCACTGTTTGTAAACTAACTACTCAAGTTTCCCAAAGCATAAGTAACATGCTATTGTAAGTTTTACATCTATTAGAACTTTCCTCATTACCTCTATACCTTTTCCGATCCCTCATTATCCCTGTTACAAGCAGGGGGGGAAAATCACTCTACTAACAAAATACCCACTACATGCAAATTCCTGGTTTATATTGGATTCTGCTTTATGACGGTGTAGACCTTGCTCTTAAGGTTAAAGATACAAAGTTAATTTCTACCACAGTCGGTCAATTTCATGAAT
>PVJO010034767.1:0-10585 GCA_004026905.1 Hystrix cristata | reverse complement strand
GCCCAGCCTCAGGCCCCTGAACTCTTCCGGCCACCTCCCTCCCTCCTTCCTCAGGGCCTGAACCCAGGACCTTCGCACTGAGCTACACCTCCAGCTGTCCTCTTAATTCTTTTGAGACAGGGTCTCCCTAAATTGGTAAATTGCGCTCAAACTTGTGGTCTTCCTGCCTCAGTCTCTCAGAATGTTGGAATTCCAACCTGGGTCAGACAACCAGGCAAAATTCAGACGGGCTGCATGTGGCGGCTGATGTGTGAAATGTGTAGTAGTTTATTTTTAAAAACTAGCCTCATGGTGATTCACAGCAGAGAGATGACAGGTTGTAGGAGCCAGGCAGGGGCTTAGAAGTCCAGGCTGGCCATCTCCTCTGGGGCCTCCCTTTGCTGTGACTCTGGCGTTCCCGCGCCACTGGCCGGCCAGGAATCCAGTCACAGCAGGGTGGCCAAGTCTCCTCCCTCTCTCTGTCCTCCTCCCAGCCCGGCTCCTGCTGCGTCACAGTGCAGGGCTTCCTCAGGGTCCTCAGGCCACCGGACAGGGTAGGTGCGCTCGCTGGGGACACGCGGGGTGGGGTGGGGGCAGGTGTCCCACCGTGCTGGAAGTCGCAAGTGTATGCATCTGGTGCGAGGGAGAAGGATTTAACTCAACCCTCCCCAAGGGTGCAGCCTGCTGTTGACGATTAGCCTACACTTGTCCTTTCTGCTTCTGTGGCGCTGGGAAGGGACTCGCCTGGGGTGCGCTAGGCAAGGCTGTCCCAGGAGCCACCTCACAGCCCCTCAGCCTGCACTCTGAGAGTCACGCTGCAGCACACAGGCACTAGTTATTGTCCTTGAAAACTGTGTGTGTCGGGAGCCCTTCCTTGGTGCCATTAGAAACGATCTGCAACCATTTCTCTGGGGCTGGGCATGTCAGTTGCACAGTTTTGGTGGATGCAGAACTAGGAAGAAACGGGGCAGATTTGCACTAAGCCACTGAGCACCCCAGCAGGCAGGTTTCCTCGGTCTGGGAGAGGGGCACTGTCCTGTTCGGAGTGACATCCTAGACACAGGCTGGCCCTGCCAAGGGACACAGTACAGTGCACGGCGCCCGGCCAACTTGGGTCGGGCCCCGGCCTTGCTGACCAACATTGTGCCCTGAGATTTCTGTCCCCTTGCCGACAGAAAAGGCCACCTGTTGTTTTCAGAGCCCATTTAAAATAAGGCGGTTGGGATGGGTTCTGGGCATAGCTGGGGAGCAGCCCGGGAAAGGCCTGGTGAGTGGGGACGAGTTTGGGGGGAGGATCCCGTGGACCAGGTATGCTACTCCACACACAGGACTCGGGAGTCAGCATTCAGAGTCACCTCACCTTGAGAATTGGCCCTGATTTCCTTGCCACAGTGCTGAAAACCAGCAGCCATTCCCGGGTGTTCCAGTGTTTAACCAGCGAGGGGGAAGCAGCCAGGCTTCCCTTCCAACGGGACACGGCCTTTCAGAATGATCTTGTCCTCAGGGGCCCGAGCCCCGAGCCCCTGCCGCCCGGCTTCCAAGTCTCTCACATGCAGCATTTCGCCTGCTGCAGCCCCGCACAGCAGCCCTGGCTGGTAACAGCCTGTTTATCTGCTGCCGTTGGGGGACTTTGTCCCATGGAGACGTGGGACTGGTGACCCATGAAGCAGACCGCACACCTGGGAGGCACCTCACCGCTCACCTTTGACTCCGGCTGCACTGCTAAAAGATTGTTTTCAGCCAGAGGTCAGAGCACAGCTTGGGTATGGAGAGGAGAGTACGTGCTCTGCTGCATTCATTAAGGGGGAGCGCGAGGCGCGGCTCAGGGGAGCCCAAGTGCAAATGCACCTGGCCGAGGCGCCACCGCAGGAACCGCGGTAACGGCAGAGAGGAGGCAGCCCCGCTTCTGGAACCGCAGGGCCCGGCAGCCCCGTGAGGCCGGTTGTGCAGGGAGCAGCCTGAGAGGGCCTGGGGGTTGCTCCGGGGGGGGGGGGTGTCGCTTATGGTTGGGGCATCCTGCGCGCACTTGTGGGCACATCGTGTGCGTCCCGCGCTGTCAGGTGTCCTGTGCGGGGACCTCTCCCGTCGCCGAGAGTGTCCCCAACACATGTGCCAGGAGGCAGAGAAGCCTCCTTTTTCTTTCTCTTTGGTCCTGGGGATTGAATTCAGGGCCTTTGCACTTTTTAATTGTAAGAACTGTCTCACCAAGTTGCTACATTGTCCAACCAGGACGTTAATCTGAGATCCTCCCGCCTCAGCCTCCCAGAGTGCCGGGATTGAAAGTGTGCATCACCATGTCCAGCCTCGCTTGACACGTGAGAAACCATGACCCCTCTGGGCACAGAGGATGCATGATCCTGCCCCCTGCAGGAGGAGAAAAAAACCTTTTCTCTCCTCTATAGGACCCAGTAATGTAGAGAAGGGATTTTTGGCTTGGGGGGGTACCCATCATGGATAGTGCTATCTTCTGGGCTGTCTGTTTCTGGCCCTGCTCCTGGAACTGGAGTCATTTTGCAACTCTGCAAGTCACAGGTGACCAACAGACTGGTAGGTGTGTGACCACCATTCTGTCTCCTAGATACATGTGTCTGAATCGAGGAGGGTGGGTGTTTTGAGGGGTATTCATGGCAACGTGCCTTTCACTAATACTTTTTTGTTGTTGTGCTGGGGATCAGACTAGGCCTTGTGCTTGCTAAGCAAGTGCTCTACCACTGAGCTAAATTCCAGGCCCCTGTCTCCTAGAGAATTAGTTGACTTTCTCCCCGCCTTGATCCTTGAGAGAATGTCTCCTTTTGTTTCTGTCTCTCTCTCTTTTGAAACAGTCTCACTATGCAGATCTGGTTGGCCTTGAACTCAAGGAGATCCTCCTGCCTCACTCTCCTGAGTGCTGGATGCCACCACATCCAGCTTTCCCATTTGTTTTTCACCAATGAATTTTTATTTTTGAGGGGGTGCTGGGAATTGAACTCAGGTCCTTGCAGTTGCTAGGCAAGGGCTCTACCACTTGAGCTAAATCCTCAGCCTTCCATTTGTTTTTCATTCCACATTTCTTGTGGTGTGTGTATCCTGCAGCCTACCTTTTCTTTTTTCCCTCCTTTTTTTAAATGTTATAATAGAAGTATGATGAAAAGAAGTTTTGTTATTATATACATTAATTATATTTTGCAATTAATTGGTCTCACCAAGCCACCAAGTTGCCCAGGCTGGGCTCAAACTTGTGGTCCTCCTGCCTCAGCCTCCCAGAGTGCTGGGATTACAGGTGTCACCACCGTGCCTGACTAGCTACTAGATTACTGAGTTTGTATTTTACCCACAACAATTGCTCTTCGCTCAAAAACTCCATGCTCTTTTGACTCTTCCTTTTGGCCAGTCAGAACACCCTCCTCGTTCTTTCCAGTGACCAAAGTAAAAATTCTTCCTCTGCTGTCCCACCTGTAGCTGTGAGAGGCAGTTTTACTGCTCCCTGAAGATTCTCTTTGTATATGAACGTGTCTTGGGTGCACACATCCTGCAGGGCAGATGGTGACAGCGTGTGGCTTGCTTCCCAGTCAGGTGAGGGGCCAGGGCTCCCCGTCCTCCGGCCTGTGCTGGGACACCGAGGCTGGGCACGTAGCATGTTGCCCACGTGAAGGGTCCGGGCGGTGTCAGGCCCCAGGTGAGGCGTCCCCAGGCCTCCCCTGGCTGCCGCCCTTTCTGCAGTCAGCAAACTTTGGGATCTTCCCGGAGGGCTCTCTCCTGGCTCTAAAATTCCTTTGGGAACTGGACTCCCGTTGGAGAGGAAATGAACAGAGTCATAGTGCAGCATTTTCTGTGGTCTTTGGGTCCTCACTGGACAGTCCGGGTAATAAGCCGGCCCTGAGCCAGATATGGTGGTGAGATAGGAATAGCGTGTGGCTAAGGATGGCTGGCAAGGGAACGTGACCTGGGGATGTGGCCTGCACCTGACGTCACCCTGAGGAGTGATTTTCAAGCACGAGCCCTCACCTGGACTGCAGGAAGTTCTCGTGAGTTCCAGGAGAACTCCTTTTGATAAATAGTAGCAACACCTGAAGCAAGGGAGCCTTCCTCTCTACCGGGAGGGAGCTCTCCCTTTCTCCTCCCATGGAAGATGGTGGCTGCAGATTGTTATGTTCAATTTTATTGTTATGCTTAATTTTCCTTTTTTTCTCTTTTCTATATTTTTAAATAAAACTTTGGAACTACTTTTTGTCCCCCTCATTCAATTCTTTGCTTGAGGAGGGAAAGAACCCAGGGATATCGGAACCCATCCGATAATAGTGGTGCACGCCTGTAATCCCAGCACCAGGGAGGCTGAGGCGGGAGGATCACCAAGAATTTGAGGTCAGTCTGGGCTACATAATGAGACTCTGGTCCAAAAGAACGAAACAAAACAAGACAAATGAAACAAAGTCAGCCCTGGAATCAAGTCTTAATAAGTAGTACAGGGGCATAAAATGTGTTGCTGTTAATGTCAAACTGTTAAGACGTCTTTTACTAATATTAGTTCTATAAGTAGCTGATGAAAACAAAACCAAGAAAATGGGAGTCACATTTATCATTGATTAACTACTCATTAACTTCCCCTTAAAATCTGATTACTTTATTTCTACGGTGATACACTAAGAATATTCAGTAAAATGCAGGAAATAATCTTGCAGTCTTTTCCTGCCCTCTGCTTTTAAAAGATGGTACCACTTTGTCCTGTGTTGAAACTTTTTAAGGAACTACAAAGTAACAAATAGAATCCAAGCCAACAATCTCCATCTCTTCCTAGCAATCACTGGATTCCATTCCCAGGCATACTTTTACTACAATGTATTTATCATGAAATGTGTATATTATTTTTGGTTTAAATTTGTTTTTCTGAGACAATTTCTTGCCACATAGCCCAGGCTGACCTTGAACTACCGGTGATTCTCCTGCCTCAGCCTCCCAAGTGCTGGTATTACAGGTGTGCATCACTATACCCGGCCGACTTCATCTTAGCTTGGTACATTTGCAAAGACCCCTTCCTTCCTTTGTGTGTGTGGCGCTGAGGATTGAACCCAAGGGTGCACACTGAGCTACGTCCGCAGCCCTCTAAAATATTTTTGTGTTTTACTTGACAAAGTAAAGTAACTTGACTAAATTGCCCATTCTGGCCTCCAATGTGCAATTCTCCTGCCTCAGCTTCCTGAATAGCAGGGATTACAAACATGTACCACCAAGCCTGACTAGGATCCTATTTTTAATTGAGGTCCCCTTCACAGGGACTGGAGTTAGGATTTGAGTGTGTCTTTTTTTTTTTTTGGAAAGAAGGCAGTTCAGCCCACAAGACTGAATAAGTCACAATGTATCCCCTCTTCCTTTGGTGGTCAGTTACACTGCTTCCACTCGTTGCTGCTGCCTTAAAGCCACTGAGAAGGTCCTTCTGTCACCACCACGCACCCACAGTCCCTGTCCGCTTCCTCCCTGGCACTGTCCCCTGCTCTGCTTCCTGGCCCCCATGAGTGGAGCAGCTTTGCTCTGCCCGGCCCTTCTGCCATGATGTTCCCGCCCCTGGGCAGCTGACTGTGGACTGAATCCCCGGAATTGTGTGTAACATTAACTCTCTCCTCTTCTAGGCTGCGGGTGTCAGGCACTGTGCCTGGCAACGGGAAGGCACTGGCCTCCTTCATCTGTCGTTTGGCTGCTCCTTGCTAGGCAGCTCCCCAGAGTTTGTGCCAACACAGCCCCACAGCTGTACTTTCTCTCCATGTTAACAGAATTTCAGCCAGTCTTCAAGATGGGCTGCGGCTTTTCACTGTTGCTGGTATAATTTCCTTAAATACCAGGGAAGTCGAGTATATTTTCATACACTTATGAATCATTCAGGGGTACTTATTTTTTTGGCAGTACTGGGCGTTGAACCCAGGGCCTCTGCACTGAGCTACCCCCAACCCCTTTCTTCCTTTCTTCCTTCCTTTCTTTATTTCTTTCCTCCTTCCTTCCTTCCTTTCTTTCGACAGTGTCTCACTATGTAGTCCAGACTGGCCTCAATCTCATAGTGATCCTCCTGCCTCAGCCTCCAGAGTGCTGGGATTACAGTTTTATTTTTTTATTTTGAGACAGGTTCTCACTAAGTCACTAAGTTACCCAGGCTTGGCTTAAACTTGTGATCTTCCTGCCTCAGCCTCCCAAACACAATTTTTTCCTTTATAGCTGGTTAAAAAGAGATGAAATGTATGAACCATTTTCTTCATGGTATATGTGTCAAACCTCTCATTTAAGAAATACTCCCTGGAGGGGGTTGGGCATTTGACTCAGTGGTAGAGTGCTTGCCTAGCAAGCATAAGACTCTGAATTCAATCCCCAGCACTCCCTTACCCCCCAAAAAGGAAAGAAAAGGAATACTCCCTGGTTGAAGAAAAGGCTTCTGTGTTTTCTTCAGGCGGTTTAGTTTGGCTTCTCCCACTCAGATTTCTAACCGCCTGATGCAACGGCTGGACGCGGGGGACAGGGGTCCTCTGTGACTTGTTTTCTCAGCTGGTGCCAGTGTGCCCCTGCTGTCCTGTGCTGCTCTGCTCCGTTCCTGGACCCACAGTGCCCCCGCAGCTGGAGTAGTCTTGCAGACCCCACAGTGTTGATGGCTTCAGTCTGCTCTGTGCTCACCCCCCCCCTCCCCGTGCTGGCCACCAGCGCCCTCTTGCTGGTCCTTTGTCCCTTCTCAGGCCCCCTCCTGCTCCCTGTGAACTAGTTCTGTGAGCAGACAGCCACACGGAAATGCCAGCGCCGCTGCCCCAGGAGCACCCTGGGTCCGTGACCTCCTCCCCGCGCGGACGGGCTTCCTACATTTCAGCCTTCCAGCTCCCAGGAAAGCTCCACGCGGTCAGTGGTTTTTATCTGTGTTTGCTGCTGTTGTCCTGGAATGTCCACCAGGGTTTGTCACAAAGTTGACCCTCAACTCCTATTTTTTGAATTGCTTGGTGGATGTCTTAGATTTTCTAGAGTCAGTGGTTGGTAAGAGAGCAGATTTAATACAGGACATTTATAAGTTACAATATTCACCCACAAGCCAAATGCAGGAAGTGCTAAACATCTGCCAAATGTCTGCACTGGAGACCCGAAAGATCCAGTCAAGGGCTGGGAGCCCACGGGACTGTCCCACATACATCTGTGTCTGCAGATGATGGCTGAAGAAATCTTCCCTGGAACCAGGATACGATTCTTGCAGCAGAGATGACAACCAGAGTTTCCCCGAAGCAAGGGCAGCCATCTTCCACGACAGCAAGGCCCCGAGCTCCTTCCTCGATGAGGACAGCCGAGCCCCCTTCAGGAGAATCAGCTACAGCAGAGCTTCTCCTGGGAAACAGCCTGCCAACTAGCTTCTGCTCCCACTGTGCTTTATGTTGCATCAGCAACAACCCTCAGGTGGATCCTCTACTCTCAGCATCACACCAGCTCAGTCCAGCTGGGCGTTCTGGCTCAAGCCGACCACACTAAGTCCACCACAGGGGATATATGAATTTGCCTCTGGAGTCTTTGATCTGTTCCACTAATTTATTTATCCTGACTTCCAGAAATACCATAGTTTATTTATTTCAATATGGGGGATTGAATCCAAGGCTGTTCTGAGTCCTTTTTATTTGATTTTTTTTTTTTTTTTATTTTGAGACACTGTCTTTGTGAGTTGCTAAGTTGCCCAAGCTGGGCTCAAACTTGAGATCCTCCTGCTTCAGCTTCCCAGAGTGCTGGGACGATAGGTGTGCACCGCTGTAACTAGCCATCATGCTACTTTGGTAGCTTTTGTTGTCTATTGTGGCCGTAGTTTCCTCCTTTATTTTCTTTCAATTGTTTTAACTATTCTTACCTCTTACCCCTTGTTAATTTTAATATGAAAAACCTTGTTGGGATTTTGGTTGTGATTGCATTAAACTTAGAGGGAATTTGAAGAAAATTGTCACCTTTACAGATACTGATTCTTTTAAAGACTGACTAATCAGTTAGCACGATGCACGTTCTCCTTTACTTAGGTCTTCTTTTGTCCTGAGTATTAAAAAGGAAGTTTCCTTTAATGGCCTTACACACTTAGCGTTCGCATTATTGCTGTCTAACAAATACTGGTCTTCTGGGTGGTGTTAGGTGGAAGTTGTATTTCCGGTTTGTCGCTGGTGGGTGAGAATGCTGCTGACTCCTTTACGGCCTGCTCAGCAACCTTTCTGATCTTCCTTGTTTGTTCTTTATAGGTCTGTAACCTTGAAGTTTCTACGGAGCTAATCCTAAGTCAAGGGGTAGTGGTGTTTTCTTTTTCCCAAATTCTTTTTAAAAATTTAATTTCATTGGTTTGTTTACTTTTCAGGTTTTTTATTAGTACTCTTCCTTGGCCTGTAGCTTTTATTTTCTCGGCCTGTTACTTTAGCTGGAACCCTCAGTCCCTCGTAGAACGACAGGGATCAATGATGTCTTTGTCTCCTTCCAGGCTTGAGGAGGATCGGTGTTCACCACAGGGATTTGGTGTGATTTCCTGGATCCTGCTGGGCTGTTGTTTTAGTCCGCTCAGATCGCCAATCAAAATATCCCATTCTGGGGCTGGGGGTGTGGCTCAGCGGTAGAGGTGGAGTGTGCAGGACTCCAGGTTAGATCTCCAGCACCTCGGATACTACACACACACACACACACACACACACACACACACTCTGAGTACCTTCTCACTGTGTTCTTGCACGGAATTTGTTCAGTGTGTGTATGCAGGGGGAAGACTTGCTGGTATCTCTGCTCAGAGGACATAAGAACACCAGTCCCACAGGATCAGGACCCCACCCTTATGATCTCCTTTAACCCTAATTTCCTCCTAACTCCCCTCTCTCCAAATAGAATTGCAAATGGGAGTGAGGACTTCAACACACAAATTTTTTTTTTTCCCCAGGACTGGGGATGGAACCCAGGGATGCCCTACCATGGAGCTACATCCCCAGCACTTTCTATCTTTTATTTTGGCACAAAGTCTCACTAAGTTGCCAGGCTGGGCTTGAAGCTGTGATCTTTCTGCTTCTCTCACTGCTGGACTTACAGATGTGTACCCCTGCACATTGCTCAGCCTACAAATGTGGATGGGATACGGACACTTGGCCCATAACAACAGCTGCATTTTATCAAAATGCTTTTCCTTCATCTGTTGCTATGGTGATGTGGACTCATGCCTTTCATTTCTTAAAGTTGTGGATTGCATAGCGGATGTCTAACAGCCAACCACCTCCTCATTCCCAGTGTCACTGCAACATACCTACTTAGAAGATTGGTGTATCCGTGTTTCATTTCGGACTTCTGTTCCTAAATTCCTAAGGGAGTCATCAATTTTCTCATTCCAAGATATCTCATTATTCCAATTATCTCATATGCAAGATACAGCCAGATTTCATTTGTTTTAAGTCGACACCTATTCCTGATTTTATTTTTTTATTGTTCGGATTGGTGACTATTTTGTCAGTTAGAGCCCCAACTCCAACTTTCTATTATGGAGAACGTTGAAATACAGAAACATGAAAAGAATAATATGACTAACACTCGTGTACCAGTCATCTGGCCTCTGTAGTTACTGGCAATTTGCTATATCGCTTTATGTATCTGTATGTGCGCCATACGTGTGAGTATTTTATGAACCATTTGAGGATAAGCTGCAGATGTCGCAGTATTTCATCCTCCAGGACTTGAGCACACATCTCTAAATGCAGGAGCACTCTCCTATGTAACCGCTGTTAGTGCATCTTAACCATACTTGTAAAACTAACGTTAACGTGTGACATCGGCCGTCATCAGAGTCACAGCCCTGGTGTCTCTCGAATGTGGTGCGTCTCTGTGTGGGAATCCTAACCCTGAAGGTGATGGTGTCAGGAGGTGAGAGGTCCTGAGGGCAGAGCTGTTAGACTGGGGCCAGGGTCCTTAGGAAAGAGACCTTGAGCACTGTCGGGTCCTTCCCCGAGTGAGGACACAGGAGGAAAGTGTCCTCTGGGCACCAGAGAGTGGCTCAGCCAACACAGAATCTGCTATGGTCTTGGGCTTGGGCTTCTTAGCCCCAGAATGAGAGAGATAGACATCTGTTGTTCATGACCTACTTAGTTTATGCTATTTCATTGTAGTAGCTTGAATGGACTAAGACAGGATTTATTTTATTTTTTCCCCTCTAACTTCTTTTTCTTTTTTGGGGACGGTGGTGCTGGGGATCAAACTCAGGGTCTTGTGCATCCCTCTAATTTCTTGATGCTTAGCTTATTTTCATTCTTTCTTCTTGCCTAAGATATGCAGTCTAGGTTGTAATGACTTCTCTACATTCTAGTGCATTGGCTGTATCAACTTAGTTTTCTTCATTGTAATTCAGTTCTAAATCTTTTGAGTTTTTATCATAATTTCTTTATACTTTTATAAAATCTTTTACATAAAATCTCTCTTGGGGGTTCAGGGTGTAGCTCAGGGGTATGGTGTTTGCCTGGTATGTTTGAGGTCCTGGGGTCAATACTCAACTTCACAATAAAACAAAAACAAAATTGTTGTTGAAACTTGCATCATGGGTTAGTGCCTTAGTTATTTTCCTTGTCACTGGGACACAATACCAACACCCACAGCTAAAAGGAGAAAAGGTTTATTGGGGCTC
>PVJO010034766.1:0-10595 GCA_004026905.1 Hystrix cristata | reverse complement strand
CACACCCATATTTATGGCAGCACAACTCACAATGGCTAGATCTTGGAAGTGGCCTGTACGCCTATCAACAGATGAACAGATACAGAAAATGTGGTATTTACACGGAATGTAGTACTACTCTTCTGTAAAGAAGGATAAACTTGGGTCACTTGCAGAAAAATGGTTGCACCTTGAGACCATAATGTTAAGTGAGGGGCTGGGGATTTAGCTCGGTGGTAGAGCGCTCGCCTAGCAAGCACAAGGCCCTGAGTTTGATCCCCAGCATGTCCCCCAAAATAACAATGTGCTGTGAAATAAATCAGAGACATAAGCTTAAATATCACGTGGTTTCTCTTTTATGAGAAACTCAGAGTTTAAATAAAGAGCAAAATAAAAGATAGGTAATAGGAAACAGGGAAATGGGAAGGATATCTAGAGATGGAGGAGGAAAAGGAGAGGGAAGTAAAAAGAATTAAGATATGTTCTATGCATGTACCACTCCCCATGATGCTATAATGATTGTGAATGGCGAACACATACTAATAAAATGTCTGACCTATAAAGTAAGATTAACGCTGCCTCCGTTTCAGAGATATGAGATATGCCAAGCGCAGCTTGGTTGTCACCGAGTGCTCCTGGGGACTATCCCTGATTTTGTCTATGTGTATTACTTTTTTCATATACATATTTGTACAAGGGTCTGTGCACGGCACACACCCAGATTGTCAAGTTTATCCTGCGACTTCCTAGAAAACTTTTCAAGTGAAATGAGCAGGTTTCAAATCTTGGTGATACCACTTAAACTATGTGATTTGAGTCAGAGTCAAAGTTCTTTTTTTTTTTGAGGCAGGGTCTCACTAATATAGCCCAGGCTGGCCTTGAACTCACTATGTAGCCCAGGCTAGCCTCAAACTCCTGGAGATTCTCCTGCCTCAGCCTCCTCAGGGCTGGAATTACAAGCACGCGCCACCACACCTGGCCATTTCTAGTTTTGCCCACAAGACACAAGCCAAACCCTGGCCTTATAGTACAGTTAGAAAGGAAGGCACCGAAAAGTCACTACTCTCCCCCCATTTAATTCAAATCAGCACCCTGAGGTTACTCCTCAGAGAGGAAGAAAATCAAATAACAGAAGTACAGGAGATCCCGAGCCCTCGGTGAGGACACAGCCTCGCTCTCGTGGCCTCACCCTCCGGTCGCCTTTACCCTACTCCCACCTCATTACAGCTCATAAATACGCACCGCATCTTATAAACGTCAGTCAGTCATTCACCCCTGGAGTCACTGCTGGAGGCTGGGAGGCACCTGCAGCAGACATGTTTGCCTGCAGATTCTGCAGGCCTGAGTCACCGGCCTGTGTACTGCGCCACTGTGTGGCCCGGCCCTTTCCCGGTCTGTCACGGCTTTGGTGGCAGGGATGGCCCTGGGCAGAACGTCTGATGGTCAATAAATGAAGCTGCCCGGCACGTACTTCTGGGTCCGCGCTTGCAGTTCTGCCCGCCTGGTGCGCAGGAACTGGGCCGTGACTGGCCCACCGCCCTGGAACGTGCTGGGAGTGTGCAGGTGAGCGAGCGAGGCCTGTCCCTGCCCCAAAGAAACTAAGAATTAGCCAATAACTCAAACTGTTATGTTCACGAGCAACGAAACAGGACTGTGCAAAATACAAAGAAGGCAGGAACTTGTTCCGTCTGGAGGGAACCAACGAAGTGTCCTCAAGACAGTGATTCCTGAGCTGGGCGTTCAGGATGATTATGTGTTAGCTGCCTCTATGGAGGTTGGGTGAGTGCTCCGAGTAGGAGCAGGGTGTGGTGGCGCAGGCCTGTTAGCCCAGCACTCGGGAGGCTGAGGCAGGAGGGTCGCCCTGACTTTGAGGCCAAACTGGACAACATAGTGAGACCCTGTCTGAAAAAAAACAAGGAAAGAAAAATGCATTTCTTTGTTACAGTATATCCAAGTTACCCCTTTTCTTCCATCCAAAACAATCACCCCCATTCTGGTGATGATGCGGTCCACAACGATAGCAACAAACATAACAGGGAGGTGGGGTAGAAGCTTAAGGATGGTTCACTATTAATGTTGTGGTGGATTTTGGGGAGGTCATTTTTACCTTTTTTTTTTTTTTTGGTGCTGGGGATCGAACTTGGGGCTTTGTTTTGTTTTTTGAGACGGGGTCTTACTACGTAGTTCCGGCTGGCCTCGAACTTGTGGTGATTCTCCTGCCTCAGCCTCCCAAGTGCTGCGATGACAGGTGTGCGCCACCACACCTGGAAGCCCCAGTATTAAGAAGTGAGAGAAATGAAAGAGGTGAAGGGGTCTGAGAAGGAACAAGGAGCACAGGGAGGCAGGGCGGTGTCCTGAGGGCCAGACAGTATTCCAGGAAGATGTGTGACCAGCTGTGAGATGCTGCTACCGGGTGGGAGCAGCCCGTACCAGGACTTGCCTTCCAGGGCACACGGAGCTCCAGGAGAAGCTCCGGCCGACCGGCGGAGGGCACACCGACTGCTGCAGGCTGAGGAATGTACCTCCTGGTCACCATCTAACACTTCGGAAGTGGGTAATTTTTTGTTTTAGTTTGTTCTTTGAGACAGAGTTTTGCCCCAAGGACGGTTTAACTCAGTTAAAACCTGTCTCAAAATTTTAAAATGTCTGGTGATTTAGTTCAGTGTGAAGGCCCAGAGTTTAATCCCCAGCACCAGAAAAACAACAACCCAGGAGAAGCTGGGTCTGGTGGTACACACTTGCAATTCCAATTCAGGAGGCTGAGGCAGGAGGCTCACCATGAGTTCGAAGCCAGCCTGGGCTACATTGTGAGTTCAAGGCTGCTTGGATGACATAGTGAGACTCTGCCTCAAAACAGAACCACAAAAACCCAGCAGGAGAAGGAGCAGGTGGGGGCACCAACATTCTCACAACAGGGAAGCAACAGCAGGCAGGTTACTTTCTAGTGGCCAGGAGAGGGGTTGGGGATTTAGCTCAAGTGGTAGAACATTTGTCTAACAAGAGCAGGGCCCTGAGTTTGATACCCAGCACCACACCCCCCCACCAAAAAAATCTCCATCTGGAGGCCAGGAAAAGCCCCTCCAATTTCTCCCTTGCCAGCCCAAGGGGCGCGGCTGAGCGGTGTCTGCCCTCCGCCTTGCACCCCACGGACAAGGACTTGTCACAATAAAGCCTCGCTCTGGTGCCCTGCAAACCTGCTCGGGATGCGTTTCTTGGGTCGTGTGGGCTCCAAAAGCCCAGCGTTGTCCACACCGAAATGGTCCAGAGAGCGGCAGCCGAGCGCAGCAGCTATGCGGGCGGCAGAGCTGACCCAGGCTGCCCAGCACAAGCTGGGGCCGGATGGTGGTGGGCGACGGCAACCGGCCGCTGGCCCTGTCGACTGTTGGCAGCCAGCATCACCCGGTGTCATCTGGTGACATCAGGACAGCTGGCAGAGCTGCACTTGGCCGATACACAGTTTCCAGCTGAATCAAGCAAAAGCAGCCCAGACACCTCAGGGTCCGAGTTCCTGTGCTCCACCCTCTCCTCTGCCCCAGGCCGGGGTGGGAAGGGCGGGGACCTGGTGGGTTGGTGCCTCGAAAGAGGAGGAAAGAAGTGCAAGGCTCTGAGTTTGAGCCCCGCCTAGCCACCTCCTAAAGGGATGAAGGGAGCTGCCTTGCCCAGTCCACCAGCTGAGGGCACAGTGACAAGGACGTCCCGAAAACAGTCCTCACCTGACATGGGACCTGTCAGCGCCTTGGTCCCAGGAGTGGCTTATGGAACTGAGAAATAAACGCTTGTTGTTTACAAATCACCCAGACCGGGCTGGGGATTTAGCTCAGTGATTAGAGTGCTTGCCTTGTAAGCACAAGGGCCTGAGTTCGATCCCCAGCCCCACAAAAAAAAAAAAAAAAAAAACCAACAAATCACCCAGACCAAGGTGTCTTTTTCCTGCTTCTCCTCCTTCCCCTCCTTCTTCGCTCTCCTTCCTTTTCTCTACAGGGCTGGGAGTTGATCCCAGGCCCCATGCACGCTAGCGCCCTACCACTGCTCCCAGCCCCTAACAGTCCTAGCAGACTAAGGCAATACTGTTTGTCTACTCAAAGTCATTAACTTGGCCCTCTCAAGCTTTTAGATGTGACTTTAAATTGGTAAGAAATGCAGAGCAGCTGGGTGTAGTGGCGCACACTGATCATCCCAGCACTCGGGAGGCTGAGGCTGGAGATTGCCCTGAGTTCACGGCCAGTCTGGGCTACACAGTGAGTTGAAGCCCCGCCTGAGCTACATAGCTTGACCCTGACTCAAACAAACAAAAAGAAAGAAAGAAAATGGGAGATTAAATGGTTTTTTTCTTTTGCTTTTTTTGGTGTTGGGGATCAAACTCGACCTTGTTTGTGCTTGCTAGGCAAGTGCCGTACCACTAAGCTAAATCTGCAACCCCTGTTTTGCTCTTTTGAGACAGGGTTTCGCTATGCAGTTCAGGCTGGCCTTGAACTCACTATGGAGCCCAGGCTGGCCTTGAACTTGGAGCGATCCTCCTGCCTCAGCCTCCTGAGTGCTGGGATGACAGTCATACGCTACCACACCAGGTGCATCATCTATTGAACTTATATAGAACCCTGCACCCGGCAGTGAGAAGGTGCACATTCTTTTCCAACACGCAGGGGACATTTGTAAAAACTGACCACTTACAAGCCACGAATATTAAAAAAAAAAAGCCATGAACACGCTTTAAAAAACACCAAAGAGGGCTGGGGATTTAGCTCAGTGGTTAGAGTGCTCACCTTGCAAGCACAAGGCCCTGAGTTCAATCTCCAGCACCAAAAAAAAAAAAAAAAAAAAAAAAAAAAAAAAACAATGCCACACAGACCACATTCTCTGCAACAATGTAATTAAATTAAAAAAAAATCAACATTAGAAACCATGCATGTAGACATAAAAATATAAGCTTTCTTTTTTTTTTTTGGTGCTTGGGATTGAATTCAGGGCCTGGTGCTTGCTAGGGAAGCACTCTAACCACTAAGCTAAATCCCCAGCCCATGAACTCAGTCTCTGAGTTCCAATCTTGGTCGATCCTCCCGCCTCAGCCTCCCGAGTGCTGGGATTACAGGTGTGCACCACCCACCCGGGTTTCTTTGCCAGTTTTGTTCACTGTGCTTACAATACCTGTTGACTAAAGAAGCAAGACACTTGCTCTAACAGCTAAGATCTCACAGCTTTCTAATCAGTGCTCACTTCCTTCTCGGGATTTGTGTGGGAACCCCACTCCCTCCCCAGATGGGCCCTGAGTCTTCAGCACCAACTTGAAGCTTAGCTGCACCTCCACGGGACTCCTGCACACCTGAGGTTTGACGGTGCCGTTTGCCCTGCCCGGATTGCCTTTCCTCCTCAGCCCTGCCTGGTGAACTCATACACATCCTTCGAGGCCCTGGCCCTCCGTACCCACATCGATCCCAGCACTCATTGCCCTCGCTGTGACCATGCGCTCCTGTGTACACCGGGTATAGGAGGGGTTGATTTCCGCTCCCACCTGCACCGCGTCAGAGCAGGCTCTAGAGGGCAGCCTCGCACTGTGCGCGGCCTCTGTCCAGCTCTTTTTCCACCATAGCAGCTCGGATGGGTGGGTGGATGGGTGGGTGGATGGGTGGGGGGTGCACAGGTGGGTGGACCGACCGGGGGCTGCCCGTCCAGAGTCCAGGTGGCTGTGGAGTTCACAGGCTCGGACACTGGGCGTCTAACCAAGCTCCCTTTGGTTTGGGAGGCACTGCTGCCCCAGGCCTAAGGGGACCCAGGAGATGGTTGAAGCTAGGAAAAAAGTATTGATTTCAAAATGAAGCCAGGTGTGGTGGTGCACGCCTGTAATCCCAGCACTCGGGAGGCTGAGGCGGGAGGATGGCTGCAAGTTCGAGGCCAGCCTGGGCTACACAGTGAGTTCAAGACCAGCCTGGACTACATAGCGAGACCTTGTCTCAAAAACCAAAAAACAGGAAAAAAAAAGAACATTGTAGAGCCGGGTGTGGTGGCACACACTTGTACTCCCAGCACTGGGGAGACTGAGGCAGGACAATCTCTGCAAGTTCGAGGTCAGCCTGGACTACATGGAGAGACTCTGTCTCAAACAAGAACAAGAACAACGACAATGCAATATGGAATTGGATAATCAATGAAATAACTTCAAAACAAAACCTTATTTCATAAACTGTATGGGATGTAAATGCGTTGTATTGTTTTGTTTTTCTTGTTTTTGTTTAGAGACAGGGTCTCGCTGTGCAGCCCAGGCCAGCCTTGAGCTCACAGTGATCCTCCTGCCTCAGCCACCCCAGGGCTGGGATCACAGGCTTGTGCCACCATGTGGCTCACCGCATTTTAGTATGAGGCAGCCACTGCTGGAGTCCCCCAGGTCCTGCGAGGGACGGCTGCTGAGGAGCTTGGGCACATGGAGTCTGAGGCTGTGGCGCCCCTTCCTGGGGGCCTGGGGCTGCACCCGGGAGGGTGTCATTCGCCTGCCAGGACCGCGGTTGACTCGGGTGGGGTTTCCCTGAGGAGGCTCCTACACCTGAGAGACCCTGAGTGGGGTGACTCTGTCCCCAGCCCCCGTGGGCTGGAGGGGAGCTGGGACCCTGAGTCCAAGTCCCAGCAGCCAGGGACTCTGACAGGCTGGTAGCACCTGGGGGTGTTGGGGAGCGGGCAGTGTTTTGAGTCTGAAAGCAGTAGGGTAGGGGGGGGTCCTAAAGGAGCGCGAGGGCCGGGCCTGGTGGCATACACCTGTAATCCCAGCAGGGAGGCTGAGGCAGGAGGGTGGCTGAGCTCAAGGCCAGCCTGGGCTACTTAGGGAGACCCTGCCTCAAACAACAAAAAACAAAACCAACAAAAAAAGGCGGCTTCCAGTTGGAATTTAGAGCATTTCAAAAGGACAAGAGGCCAAGGCAGAGAGAGCACTAGGGCTTGCATGGCTCCTGCTCAGGGTGGGGTGTCCCGGGTGCAGACCTGGGAGACAGGGGGCCCAGACAAGGGCTGCGACCGGAGACCCGGCGGTGACAGGTGCCTCTGCTGGTCCGGGGGACCGAGGGGTGGCGCGGCAGCTTCCACGGAGGGGGCACAGGCGGGGCCAGGTCTCCACACTTCCGCCCGCTTTCCCTGTCAGGTCCCGGGGTCCTTGTGGATCAGACAGGAGTCGGAAGAGGGTTCTCGTGTTGGAGGTCAAGGTGGGCACCCAGCGGCGCGGACAGACTTTCTTTGTGTGTGTGGAGGGGCTGGGAATTTATATGGTCTTGTCTTCCTTTGAGCAGGGATTGAGCCCAGGGCTGTGAGCATGCTAGGCAGGCACCATACGGTGGAGCTAAATCCTTAGAACTTGTTTTTTTTGGGGGAGGGGGCGCTGGGGATTGAACTCAGGGTCTTTCACTTGCTAGGCAAGCGCTCTACCACAGAACTAAATCCCCAACCCGACATCCTTAGAGCTTTTAGTTTTGTTTTGACACAGAGTCTCACTATGTAGCCCAGGCTGGCCTTGAACTCAAAGAGATCATCCTGCCTCAGCCTTCCACATGCTGGGATTACAGGTGTGCTCCACCATGCCTGGCCCCTGGAACATTCTGATGGACGGTCATCTCCTTCCCTGTTAGACTGGGAGAGCCACAGCCCAGACTTTGTCTCCCAGCAGCTCTCGAGCTCTCAGGGCGACGATCTCTCCACTCACCTTCTCCCTCCCTTAGGGAGTACTTCTTACCCTGGCTGGTACTGTGCTAACGCCGGGGTGCCAGGAAATGTCGACTGACCGAGTAAACCATACACCTGGCTGGAATGCCAGTCTCCTCCCCGAGGGGAGAAAGTAAGAACTTCAGGTGGAGCAAGCCCGCTCTGACCGTGATTACCTGGGGTTTGCGGGCTGGGGACTTCTCCCCAACTTTCCGGGGTACATTCGCCTCCTCGGAGCAGACCTTCCCACAGAACCACTCAGTGCTGGCCAAATGCTGGGCTACATTCATGGCCTGGACCGTTCAGCTCTGTGTGTGGTTTTGTCTTTGGAGACGGGGTCTTGCTATGTAGCTCAGGCTAACGAACTCACAGAGCGCCTCCTGCCTCAGCGTCACAAGCGCCCAGATTAACAGGCAAGCGCTATCACACCCTGCATGAAATACATTTGAAGGTTCAAGTTCCCTAAGAATGTAGAGACACCTGAGTATTTATGTGTTTGGCCCAAGAGGACACAGGGCCGCGGGCTTCCTCAGGGCTGCCAGGCAGGCACCTGTGCGTTTCACCCTCTGCAGAGACTACTTTGCCTTTTCCTGGGACGCACTGCGTCTTAGCTCTGGCCAATCAGCTGGTCCATGCTTGTTGCCAAGAGACCAGGTCAGAGTGTGTGGCTCGGTGCAGCTTACCATCACCACAGCAAGGCATTCAGCCCCGGGATGCTGTGCAAACATCAAGCCAACGTGCTTCATCCGGGCTGCAGTAAGGCTGGGGAAGGGCTGCAGCTATAGGTGGGTGTTCTTTAGGGCCTATGTTTACCAAATACCTTGCTGACTCTCCTTTTTCTATTTGTTTATTTTGGCTTTTTGAGACAGGGTCTTGCTATATAGCCCAGGCTGGCCTTGAATTTGTGGTGATCTTCCTGCCTCAGCCTCCTGAGGGCTGAGATGACGGGCATGTGCCACCACACCTGGCAGAACTGCCTTATAGTTCAGTCAGGCCCATCTGATGGAGGGCGCTGAACTTTGCACCTGCTTGGAAGGCGGGAGGGCTGGGACCCAGGTCTACCCCAGCGGAGCATCTCACCCACCCCCCAGCAGAACTGTGGGCGCTTCTGTGGAACAGCTTAAAACAGGTGAGGAATCACTATGGAGGCTGCCATTCCCATAATCCTCCTGTTGAATCTATAAACCATAAAAATAAGACCATAAAGCTGGGTGTGGTGGTGCATACTCGTAATTCCTGCACTCAAGAGACAGGAGGGTCACTGTGAGTTCTGCCAGCCTGAACTACATAGTGAGGACCCTGTCTCAAAAAACCAACCAACCCAGCCAGCCAGCCACCTGCCCAAATAAATAACCATTCACAGAAGGTCTGTCACATAAGGTGCTGAAAGAGTAATTTATTTTTAGTGTTAGTGACTAACAGTAGTTGTTTCATTATTCTGCATCTGTATCCAAACTTAACCACATTTCTAGCAAATGCTCAGGACCCAAAGACTTACACCGAGAGGGCTGTGCGCACAGGAAGCTCAGAGAGAGAGGAGAGACGAGCAGACAGGAAGGGGTCGGGGAGGAGGTGCAAAGCACAGAGGAGAAATCTTTGGTATTCAAGCTAGACATTGGGCCCCACCAGGCTGTCCAGCCGGAGAAGAGGCCGGAGGGAGGAGCGCCTGTTTCTGGCCCATCCCCAGCCCAAGCACAAGTACCCAGGCCTGGGCCCAGCTGGCAGGGGGCAGCCGGGGGGCGGGGGGTGCCTGTGCCCAGTGCCACCCCATGCGGCGGAGCCCCAGGACAAAGCGCGGCCTCCCGGAGGCAGCTAGACCACGGCCGGTAGGAGGAACGCTCGGGTCCAGGCAGCAATCTACTGTGCAGCCAGAGCGTGGCAGTACACATGGTCATCGAAGATCTGCTTCTCTGTGGCCGGGAAGGCCCTGCCACAGACCGGACACTTCAGCCCCGGGGACTGCGCCTGCTGCTGCTCCACGGCATGCTCGCAGAGCCCCTCCGCAAGGTCCCAGCCGCACACGCGGCACCTCCCTGCCGAGAGCTGCCGGGAAGAACAGAGGTTGGAACCGACGTGAGCTCTGGCTGCCAGAGACACGGCCGCCCCGCTGCCCACCGCGTCCTTGCGCCCGGCGCGACTGCATGTGGTGGTGGCACACCGGGAAGGCCCAGGCAGGAGGATCTGGAGTTCAAGGTCAGCCCCTGAAACTTAACAGGGCTTTAGCTCAAATTTTAAGAAAGGAGCTGGTGGTAGTGGCATCCGCCAGTCATCCAGGCACTCTGGGAGGCTGAGGCAGGAGGACTGAGAGGTCTAGCCCAGCCTGGGCAAGGCCGTGATTTAGCGAGACTCTGTCTCAAAAAAAAGCAGCAGCAGAAGCAATGAACAGACGCACACTCAGGTGCTTCCTGGGCACTCATGTGCCCAGTCCCGCCTCCTCCCTGGGTCTCACTGCTGCCCGGAGCGCACAGGTGGGGCCTGCCGCGGGTTGCCCAGGCCCGACTCGGCACACCCCGAGGTGCCCACACAGTGCAGGGAGGGAAAGGTCTCAGGGACGACGCGGGCAAGCGCGGAGGGCGACACTCACCGGGCCAGGGGCGGGGCTTCCTTGGATACCTGAGGGGGACAAAGGAGACCTCAGTCAGTGACAAAGCATCATTCCAGACCCATGCGGTAGACTCTCAGTAACTTTGTTGTGGTTCATTTTTTTGGGACAGGGTCTCACTATGTAACCCACGCTGGCCTCGAACTCTTGGAGATCCTTCTGCCTCAGCCTCCTGAGTGGTGGGATTACAGGTGAATGCTACTATGCCCAGCAGTTTACTATATTTTAAGCATATGACTTTTCTGTTAAGAGTTATCTTTAAAAATCCCATTTTGATTGCTGCTAGTATATAGTAATGCACCAGGTTTTGTATAGATCTTTATCCAAAAACTTTACC
>PVJO010034765.1:0-10605 GCA_004026905.1 Hystrix cristata | reverse complement strand
AAGGACAGCTGACTGTATTTAGCTTTTAACTGGAAATACCGCAGGAAGTCTCAATATTTTACCACAGGGAATGATGTGCAAAAGTATTGTTCCCCCCTAAATAATTCTTCCAGGGCTGACATTCCACGAATCCATCTCAAAAATCCCGAGGTCTGGGATAAAATGCAGTTCTGTGTAGAGGGAGCAGCTCTTGTCTGCAGCCAGGTCGAAGCTGTGCTGTGGACCAGCGGGGCAGCCTCATGGAGGTAATTCTCTTCTGACAGAAAGGGGAAGCGGCACCCTCCTCGGGCTTTGTGAGGAAGGAGTAAAGATCTTCCTCAAGTCCTCTAAAATTTATTTATTAAAGACAAAATTTATTAGTAAAACACTCGAATGGCCAAGAAATAGCTGGAGAAAATTAAACAAAAGTTTCTTATTTTTTAAAGAGGCATAAAAACATTTATTGTGCAGAAATTTAAAAGGGTATACTCAAAGAAACTGAATGCAGGCCTGCAGGAGAGAGAAGCACATTATTCGCTCAAACTGGAAACATTTATGTTTCTCTGAGGAGGGTGGAGACTATATAGGAAGCTCCGTATTTGGTCTTGGTTTATGGGAAATGGATGGCCCACCAACAGAAAGACAATGGCCCATTCTTAAGAAAAAGGATATTTTACAGGTGAAAAAAAGTAGTCTATTCACAGGTGGAAAAGGCCTATTTACAGTTAAAAGAAAATTGCCCAGACTTACTGTGTATTAGGAGAAGACAAAACAAACAAACAAACAACAACAAAAAACTTGGCCTGTGTCCTAAAGCTGCAGTTTTTATTCTTAAAAGTACAAAACCCTTTGTCTCCTTCTGTAGGTATCTGTCTTTATTTGCTCTGTCCTACTTTATTTTCCCCTCAGAGACTTTGAGTCTCTATTGTTAAAAGTTGGAGAGGAAGCCAGGGATGGTGGGTAACTTCTGTAACTCCAAGAGACAGGAGGCAAAGGCAGGAGGGCTGCTGCAAGTTCAAGGCCACTGTGACTATCTAAGCAGTGAGTTCAAGGCCAGCCTTAACTACATGTTGAGACCTTGTCTTAGAAAATCAAAAAGAAAAGATGAGAGAGAGAGAGAGACAGAGAGAGAGAGAGAAGAAAGAAATAAAAAGAAAGAAAGAAAGAAGGGAAGAAAGAAAGAGGCAGAGATGCTGGAGTTCTGCTTCAGGCTGAGGATGGGCGTGACTCTTGCCTGGCCAGGGATCAAAAGTCTCACCCTCACTGATCTAAAGGAGACAGAGGAAGATGGCTTTTACAGTTTGATGAATTATTATCTTTTGGTAGTCTTAAAAAGAGGGCAAAAATATTTCAAAATTTCAAACAGTACAGTGAAGACATCTGCAGAGAAGCAGGCAAGAAAAGCAGTCAACAGATTTTGAAAACGTTGCAGAATATGAGAATATATTTGCAAAGGGTAAATCTAACAAGGAATAGATATCCCTAATAGTTAAGGGATTTTAATGGATGAACAACTCAGATAAAAAATGGTCTAGAAAAATAAACAGAGGCTTCTCAAAAGAAAACATACGAATGGCCACCTAATGCATGAAAAATATTTACTTTCACAGTTGTCATAGCAGTGCAAATCAAAAACACAATGAGCTATCATCTCACTTCAGTTAGAATGGCCGTTATTAAAAGTTCCATAAATAACAAATGCTGGAGTGTACATAGAGAAAAGAGAACTCGTATATACTGCTGGTAGCAATGTAAGTTACTATAGACATTGCAGAAAAAGCATGGTGAGTCTAGAAGTATAACTGTCATATTATCCAGCAATTCCACTGGGCTGTATAAATCCAAATGAGAAGAACTCTTTGTACCAAAAAGATACTCGCACCATCAGGTTTTTGCAGCACTCTCGAAGGCCTCAGTGTGGAATCAAGCCAGATAATCTTCAGCACATAAATGAATAAAGAAAAGCTACTTTATTTGCCGAGTAGAACACTATTCGGCCACAAACAGAATGAAATCCATTCTTTGCAGCAACATGGATATAAACAGGGTGTGTTATACAGCCTGAAATAAGCCAGCGACAGAGAGGCAAGCATTACATGTTTTCATTTGTATAAGGAAATCAATAAGTCATCCCTCTGAAAGTACAGGATGGAATATAGTGGTCTCTAGAGAAAGGGAAGTGGAGAGGGGAGGGGAGTGACAAGGAATTAGGAGCAACCATTGGGAAGTAGGAAGCATCCTGGGGGGCAGATGTGCTGAAAAGGACTCAAGAGTAGAGGAAGGGTAGATGGACACGTGAATGCATGTGTGGAAATATCACAAGAATCTCATTAATTTGTAAGATTAATATTGACTAAGGATTGCAATTTCAAAATGCAGACAAAAATATTTGAAAAGAAGCTGCAGCAGAAATATAACACATTATTTATATTAAAGCAACATACACAGAAAACAGAGAAGAGGGAATTCTAGAGCACAGTTTGAAATATACATATAATTGAGTAATTTTCATGGATACAGTTGTATTTCTATATGCTATCAATGAAAATTAACATAATTAAAGACAGGAATTATCTAAATATTAATTCCCTATGTTAAAGGACTGTTTATAGTCAAACGACAATGAAGCTGGCTTTATGAGAATCTTGTCTAAACATGGGACACTTTAACCATAGAAAACATATTTTTTACTAATTGCTAACATATTGAAAGAAATGAATCCTTAAGTCTGTTTTAATTCTCTAATGTGGGGAAAGAAAAAGAGAGACAGAGAGAGAGAAAGGGAGAGTAAAATGTCAACAATTTAATAACTGATGAATTTAGGGAAGAGATAGTCATTGCATTAGTATTTAAATTTTTCCGTAAATCTGAAAATTCCCACAACAAAAAGGAATATGTTATCAAAAGATTATCAAAATTATCACTATTCTAGGAACAACTAATAATAAATACAATGTCTTAAACTAGAAAGTTATGAAATTCACTGAAATGTATGAAAAGACCACCCACATAATTGGAAATCTGTATCAAAACCATGGAATGCTCTAGAAATTCAACAAGTCAGCTCTCTCCAAATTCGTTAACAGTTTCATTGTAATAGCAAATAAATACTTAAAGATTTAATCTTGGTTGAGTTTGACAGGTGATTTTAAATTTATATAACACAACAATCAGTAAAGAACAAGTGAAACATTTTTAAATTAGGGACATAAGACAAAGTTCTACCATTCTCCACAGCAAGACTGATTTCCCAATGTAATCAAGGCAGTAGATACAGAAAATAAAACAACTTATAACAGGAGGGAGAGCAGAAATGCAGTTATGGTTTCTAGGAAAGCTTGATAGTCTTAAAAATTATATATGTGTATTTAGATCATTTTCCCCATAGTATTTAAAAAATTTAGGCAGGCAAGGTGGCACATGCCTTTAATTCCAGCATTTGGGAGGCTGAGGCAGGAGGATCACTATGAGTTCCAGGCCAGCGGGGGCTACATAGTGAGTTCAAGGCCAGCCTGAACTATGTAGTGAGACCCTGTTTCAAAAAATTAAGATAAAACAAACAAAATAAAAAAAGAAAAAATGTCAATAAAAGAGCCTGCATTTGAATTAGAGATTAACGTGTAAAGAAAGACTTCTAACACTTCTGTAAGATACTGCCATGTTCCCAGTATAGTAAACGATGACAAAAACCACAAAGCAAAGGCATGAAGAATACAATTAGAGAAGAAACTTGCATTCGTGAAAACGGACTATAAAAAGCATAAAAGAAAGAGCAAATTTGGGAGAAGATATTTCAACAAATACATCCGAATCTAAAAACTAGTTCACATTTGTAATATATATAAGGGGTAATGAAAAACTATGGTGAATGAATTTAAAAAATTCATTGCAGTGAAAGACACACGGCCATCAGTCTGCCTCAAAAATATCCCTCTTTGCTTCAAACATACTTATTTCATTGTTCTTCCCACTTTCTTAGGAAGCTCTGAAAGTGCTTTCCTGAGTGTCAGTGTAGAATGTGATAAAAAGTGCAGTAAGTCCTATCGCCAAGTGTCAGTCAATGGAAATTCAGGTTCATAAAAACAAAAGGACGTGTCCTCAACAATCTTACTCGCTGGATTTGGCAGCCTTAGACTTCTGGCTCTTCCCCAAAGTCAGAATTCCTATGAAAGGTTAATCTTCTCTTAGCAACTCAGGATTGAGGCCGCCGTGACAGCTCAGCTAAAGAGTCACACAAAAGAGAACTTCCAGAACTGCTCCAGAGAGTGGAAATAACAGTGTTTGAACAACAATGTATATCTTACAGTGACAAAATTTTTTATTTAAATGCACTGTATTTTTAATCATACCTCATGAGCGTGGTGAATTTATCATGAATGTGTTGCCCAAATCATTCATACCTCCTAGTCTCCACAATGTTTGCTCTGTGATTTTCATATTCCTCCACTAATCAGTGGTGATTATTTCCCTAAATCTTGCCTGCCTATAACTTGTATTGGCTACTAGAAAATGCCAGGAGCAAGGTTATGCCAATTTTGAGCCTAAGCATGAAAAGGCTTTGCAATTTTCTACATGGGGGTGTTCTATGTGATGAGCTGAAGCTTGGATTAGCGGCCTGGTGGGCGAAAGCTATATGGGGGAGAGTCGAAGCACTCCACACAACAGCCCGACCAATAC
This sequence comes from Hystrix cristata, assembly GCA_004026905.1. Lineage (NCBI taxonomy): Eukaryota > Metazoa > Chordata > Mammalia > Rodentia > Hystricidae > Hystrix > Hystrix cristata. The sequence goes on along the minus strand of PVJO010034765.1, from coordinate 5,949 downwards.
ACCAACATGCTAAAGCCGGGGACCTCTTTTTCCTGTAAGCATTTTAGAGGATTTAATCTAAAGTAAATAAGAGAACCCAGGCAGGAAAAAAACAGCTTCATTGAGCTCAGGCAGAACCAAGGAAAAGTGCCAATCCATAGATTCATGAGAAAATCAGTTCTCCTTAGGTGAACTCAATATTTGAGGTGGTTTATTTTTACAAATACTACAGGTAAAAGTTCTAGTACTTGAAAACAAAAAGATAATCCACCTATTTGGAAGAACAAGGCACGAAATGATAATCACAATAAATATGTGAATATTAAAACACATACTTATTCGAGAAATGCAAAATACAAAAATCTGTAGAATAAAAACCATCCAATGCAAATTCCTCATTACAGAAAGACATTGCTTCCACAAAGATGTACAATAAATGGGTGATTTAAAGCTGAGAACCAAATCTCTGTGCTCTGTCCAGTCCTAATTCTCACCGGCTCTGCTATAGCTCCTGTGGTAGAGCGGGAGCAAACACATCCAAGCACTCCTGAAATCTCTTATGTACAGAATATGCTAGAAATATTGACACTACCAAAAACTTTCTTGAGTGGCTTTAAAGAAACACACATAGGAAAAATGTTGAGTAATAGCCCTGATGTCCACAGGCCCCTTGTCACCTGCATGTTCTCTTTTATCTCCTTCTCTTTGAAAGAGGGCCAGGGGTACTACCCCATGTTGTATCTGGTAGTGAAGGGGAATCAGAGCTGGAGATTGCTTGTGCTTTTTTGCGATGGAACAAAGAACTGGATCATTCAAGAGAACCAGTGAGTTCTGATTCACCCTGAAAGGGAAGGCAGAAATTCTCAAATGCATTGGATTTGTCGGGAGGCTCTCAACACAGACCTAGGTGACCAGGACCAAGTACCCTTCAATATAGTTCCTGAAGAAGCAACATCGTTATCCTCTGGGATCTTAGAAATGCAAACACCCCCTAATATCTGAGTTAGCTAAGAGTGAACTGTAAAAGGCTGAATATTGTAGGACTCAGAATATTTCATCATCGAGGGTATTTTAGTAAGTTCCTTGTTGTTTTTCTTACCATTGTTTATCTTGGTGAGTTCCAAGTGCACCATAAGCAACCAAAATTATATCCTTTGACTTGGAGAAATCCAGCAGTTTGTTCTGGTTTAAATAAGGGTGGCATTCTACCTGTAAATGGACAAGGTATCAGATCATATGAAATCCTAATGTTAAATGTCAATGAAGTTGAATAAGAAAAGCATGTAACATTATACTGGAATTAAATAGATCAACACAAAGCATTTTTTTTCTAAAAAGTGTGCATATAATATCTCTGTCCTCAGGATGGGTTCAAAACAAAAACAACTTTCCTGTGGTGAACCAGCTCTGTTGACCAGATCTTGAATGCTAAATATTTTCCCACTACAAATAGACATGACAATTCTAGTTTTGGAATAAGCAGAAATCTCTTTGAAATTTGGAGATCAAATTGGCCATCAAATTTGGACATCAGAAATCAACAAATCAGTCAAAGACTCAAGAGCACAAGTCTGAAGGACCCGAGAAATCAGTTTGGTAGGCATTCTGCTGGTGACAATTGGGAAGATTTGTTCATGAAAAGCAATAGTGAGCAAAATCAGTTACGACATAGGGCATAAATAAAAATTTTAGGGTCCACAGAAATAAGCCTACAGCAAGAAAGAGCAAAAAATTTTCCCTTGCTGATAGAGATTACTATTTTAAATAATAATCATTATTTCTCACAACTTTAATAGTAAAAAGGATGGTAGTAATGTTTATGCCCTATCAAGGAAATAACTTTATTCTGACATGATGAATAAATTTATTTTCACAGTAAAATATCCAATAATAAAATTAGGTAAAATGAAAGTGAATATTGACAAATTCCATGTGGTTCTTTCAAAAATCACTGCTGGATACTCAACAATTGAGTGAAAATTTGTCTTGAAATGAAAACCGCCTTTTTGACCAGTACATAGTGTAGGATTCAGGCTACTAGTAAGTGTAATGGAGGAAAATATATGTTCACAAAGAGAGACCTGGCTAAAAGTGCTTGACCAAGTGATTAAAATTAACATCATTAATAGTGGGACAACACAGAACTATGTGTTTCCCACTGAAGTACACTTGAGGGACAGCATACTAAGTTCCTGTTCTGGCAAAATTTTTGAGGTTAAGTGCAATAGAGAACTCAAATCTAACTTTTAATTGACAGAGGCTGCGAATGTAGAATCAAATTTACTGGCATCAAAAGACAATAATCTGATAAATCCAGAAACACTCCAGGTTTTTATCAATTGAATGTATGAGCTTTCTGAGTGAATGGAGCTTGGGTAACCTGACACAAAGCAAAGTGTAAAACAGCTGAATCTTAGAAAAAGAGAAAAACTATGAAAGTTGTTTCTTAAAATCTAAGGGAAATTTAAACAAATACTGGATTCAGATGAGGTGAGGGAATTATTTGCTAATTTCTTAAATGCAGTAATGGGCTATGTGATTATGAGAGACAGTATTTTCGCCCCCATGATACGTCTTCTGAGGTCTCTAAAGTTTCATAATCACGATTGCAACTTACTTTGTAGAAGTACAGAGAAAATTAAACATATACATGCAGAAGTACTTATGTAGATCATTAACTGACCGTGTGGCAAAATGTCAACCATTTTGCATATGGTTTGGATAACATGGATGTTTAGTACCTTGCTCTCATTTGTTGTGAATGTTTGAAATATTCTGGATAAAATTATTTGGACTAAGCCAATATTTAGAGTACATTCAGTTTAAAACTTTATATTTGGTAGTCAGATTGTTTTATCATTCATTACATATTAATGAACATTAAAAACTGTACTTTCTAATCAAAGACCTTTACATGAGTGCAATATGCCAAACGTAGAAAACTATCAAACAGAACCAACCAAAGAACAGCTATGTTGAAGCAGTAGATTTTATTGTAGAAAGGAAGGGGGAAAACTGATTAAGATGCTAGCAGGTACACTGTCAGCTGTATGTTGTGCTCTAAATTCCTGAGTATAAATTTCAACCACCGCTAATGTCACTATAAATAGATAAATCAATCTATCTTGGATAATTTTTAATAGTCTCTAGTTTATTTTTTATAGTAGGTATGCCTCTGATCTAGAACCCTGAAACCACATAAGACAAAAAAGGCTCAAGCAACAGAATGCCACACATACTCTTACCACTGATCATCTCTTAATTTTATTCTACCCCTGTTTAATCCCCATTCCATATTTTTGTGGGCTTCTTTCTTATACTCTATACTGCACAGGATCTTCAAACATCCACTCTCCGGCCATGCTTCATAGATCTGGGATCAGTGCATCTTCTTTCTGAGACCTCATAACATCTGCCACCTTCATGGGTCATATCCACATCTTTAGATTCTTACACAAATTAGACACTAAAAGGTCCCTCTGTATTCACTAAGACTTTACCAAGCAGAGATACAAGAGGGGATCCTCCATGCTGTCTGTGATGGAGACACTGCTAATAGAATCTTCTTTTCCACTAAAGTAAAATGAGCTAGAGAAGGGAATGGGACAAATGGATACTTAATAGAAGGACAAAAACTAGGAAATGAATAAGAGATGAAGAGAAGCCTAAGAGTTCTCACCTGGTTGCAGACAGGCTTATACTTAAGACCTGGTTTGTTCAAGATCATCTCTAGCTGTCTGTGGTTAAAGTTGGTCATCCCAATGGACTTGGCCAATCCTGCATCCTTATACTTCTCCATGGCCCGGGGAAGAAGGGTTTGCAAAGTGTCATGTGTACAACAGGTACATCAATATAAATGCAAGATACAAGTATTATAAGGAACATTTAAAAAAATGGCAATAAAGCTACCTGGAATTGATTATTAATGAGAAAAGTAGGGATAAGAATAGGAAAAAAAGATATCGATAGACAGAAAAAGAATTCTTATGTCCTCTTCAGGGAACCTGAGACATTACTTCCTCACTGAGACACTAATCCCCATTGTCCTCAACCCTTCTCCTTCTCTTCTCTCCATTATATTCCAGTAATGCATTACGTCACATCATTCCTTTTAAACACAATGAATATCGAAACCAAAAGGTGCGTATCTTGTTCTCCCAGGTACATGCGTGATGTGACTCTCTGTCACAGATAACTCTGTGGTTTGTCCTACAGGTCCTCACCTCCCATGTTGCACAGATATCCACTGCATTGAATAATGTTTTCCCCTGTGCATCTGTTGGAAGAAGTTCTTCACCTGGCTAATGCACAGGAGGATGCTTAATGTCCATGACATAGGTAAATCATTGTTCACTTAAGTATATTTACCAAATGGTTTGCATGTGGAGTTGTAAAGATGTCTTCAGGTGCTTTGGTTACTCTTTTCTCTTACATTAATTATGCATACTATAAATAATATTTGTGTAAGTTCTGGGCTGGGGAGGTCCACCAGTTGACTTATATTACTTTGCCTTGACTTATACTTTCCTCTGGGAAATTTTTATCTCTTTCATTTGTAAAATCAGCTGTTACTTTCCCTGATCAGCAGAAGTAATAGATTTTAATCTTGACCATGGCAAAATGATCACTGTACTTTATTAACATTAATACATAAGTGTACAAAGGCAAGGGTGTGCCCTAATACGGTCAATTAAGGATCTATTAAATTTTGATTCTGATGATGAAAAATGCAGAGAAATTATAAAGTGTTAATATTATGAACTTTGAACTGCCTTAAGGCTATATTTGCCAACAATGAAGTAGGCTGGGAGAAGACACGAGCAAAGTTCTGCTAATGCAGACACATGCTGGGTAAAGGGAGACACTTCTGAAGATTAATTTTAAACTGTAAATCTAGCCATGAATTGGACTTCTCATTTTCACAATCCAAGAAACTCATCCAAATAAATCGCACTGAGTAGTTTTGCTGTGGGAGAAGGGCAAAGAACTGAGGCATTACGAGGCAAATCAAGAAGCAAACTCTTATCACATGTCGACATGGACCCAGTGGACGTGTGTCCAAAGACTGAGCCCCGAATGAAGGATTTTTCTTTCTTTTATACAGTCTTTACTCACTCGTATCTAGTACTCCTTCCATATGTGGTAGTTTACAAAGGCTTACACTTCTACTGGCAGTTTAAACCAGGAAGCAGCGAGGAGCAGGGTTCGTATACACAGCAGAAGCAGTTTAGTTTCCCTCAGGCTGCAGTCACTAGGCCCAGGGAAGTGAAACCAAGACTTCCGCCTGAGCCCAAGGCTCTAACCTGCCACAGTTTCTGTAACTTCTATACATTTTATTCCAATAAACGCATTACAGAAAATTCATTCTGTCATTCATAGAAATGACAACAACGCTGAGATGCAGTTAGATAGTTTCGATGGTCCAAATGAATCCACAGCCACTGGGTAATGAATGATATAGAGGTCAACGCAATCCAAACCAAGTTTTTACAGTGACATTTTCAAGGCCTTCTGGACCAGTTCTGGTCTATGGAAAGTGCACCAAAGCTGTGGAAATTGAAGAATGCAAGTTGTGTTAGAGTAATAAATTATTAAACTAACCTAACATTAAAATATTTTTGTACCTAGTAGGAAGTGATGATAACTGCTTCTTTCCTCTTATCGGGACATTCTGTATAAACTCAATCATGTGTTTCATTTCCGTTAGTCAATTTATTGAGCAATGGAAGGAAATTATTCAAGACATAAAATTTCATCAAATAATAATTCTCTGAATATTGTTTCACAGAGATTCCAGAGCTATTTTTATTCTAATTATCTTATCCATTCAATTCACTGGAGAAGAATTAGTGTCCTATTATTCACATAACTAAAGGGAAACACATCTTGAACATTTTACATTTGCTGGCCTCAAATCAAGATACTTCAGGTATATCTTGTTTAATGCAGAAACAACTCTTTTTTTTTTTT
>PVJO010034764.1:0-10606 GCA_004026905.1 Hystrix cristata | reverse complement strand
GAGGCAAGGGTTACATTTTTCTTTTTTCCATATGGATATCCAATTGGATTAGCACCATTTATTAAAAGTAGCATGCTTTTTCAGCTAAACTATGATGATGATTTTTTCTCAGCTCTCTGCTTTGTCTTTTTGGGCTGTATGTGTTTCCTCGTATTATTACTACCCTGACTTATTTAGTTTAACTTTATAGTAATATTTGTTATGATTCCCCAGGTCTGTAACTCCTCTTTTAAACCGCCCTGACTATTTTAGATCATTTGCATTTCTGCATCAATTTTAACATCCAATTTGGCAAAAAAAAAAAAAAAAAAAAAACCAAAACCCAGATATTTGTTCACTATTGAATTTTCCAACCCAGACACTTATACTAACTCTCTACTTATTTAAATTTTTGAAAACTTGTCTCCATAATACATTGCTTCCTATAAAGCAGTATTACATGTTTATTGTTATATGTATATTTTATTTGATATTTTAATGATATTACATTGAAAAATGTGTTATTTCATTTTGTAATGGATTGTTACTAGTCTATATAGAAATACTGTATATTTTTATATGCCATGCTTATATTCTATAATTTTTAAAATTTTTTAAAATTTTTATTGGTACATGTTTGTAGTACATAATGATTATATTCATCTTGGACAGTTCAGTGTATATATAACATATCTTAATTTTTTCATTTTCTGCAATCTTGATTTTTAACAGGTTATCTAAAGATTCTTTGGGGATTTTAAACACATAATTATGACATCTGAAGTGATAATAATTTTACTTCTTCCTTTTCAACTGTACATCTAAAGTTCTTTTTCCTTCCTTGCACTGGCTGGAAACTCTTGCCTTATTAAGCATGTCAAATAATTTTCTGTGTTATCTGAAGTCATAAATTCTCTATTAATGTTGATTTTAGAACGATTGATTTAAGAATGTTTCCACTAATTGATTTTAGATTGTTTAGCTATGATTTCTATTTGATTCTAGAAAGCTAACTACAATTTCAGGGACAGATTCAACTTGGCTGAAATGAATCGATCTTTTTACATGTCTCTAGATTCCATTTGAAAGACTTTTTAAAAGACATCATGGGATAGATTTGCTTGTGATTTTTCTTTCTTGTAATATTCTCTCAGGGTTTGAAACCAAGGTGCACTAGACTCAGGAAATGGGTTAGGAAGAGGCAGAGCATTGGAACTCTCCGGGACCTCTAGAGCCAGGGCGGCTTCTGAACTGCAGAAAGTGATGCTCCACATTTCACACCTGTTTATATTATTGGCAAAATCCCGCAAACTGAGGAGTCAGAAGTAGATGCCTAAACATCCATGATGGAAATAAAGAAAAGTGAGTTATAGTTTATATATATATATAATATAGCCATTGGGATAACCACATCTTTTCCCTTTTACTCTTTTAAGTTTGTAATTTCTAGTACATTTTCTAATTTTAAACCAAACTTGAATCCCGGAATTAAACAAATTTCTTTTTGACAAGTTACCTTTCATATACATTAGTTGATCTGGTTTACTAACATCTTGTTTAGGTTTTGACATCACTGTTCATGAATCAGAGTAGTCATAATTTTTCTTTCATATACTGTCTATCTGATTTGTGAACTAAAACATTACCTCTATAGATAGTAAAATTGAATGGGGTAGATTCTATTTTTCAAAATCCTCTGAAAATGTTTGTGTGATACAAGAAACACTTTCTTCTTTTAAATTCACTGTGATTAACCCATAAAACATCTGACCTTCATGTATTCATTGTGAAAAATGTATATTACTGATTTCATAGGTAGCTTTTTTTCTTTTCCATTTCTGATAATTTGTATCATTTTATGATCTCTATTTTTCACCTAAGCTTTTAAATATGCTGGTGTGGTTTTTCCATAATGATCCCTCATTATGTGTCGCTCTCTGCCATGTCTGTAACGTCAGCCCTTTTTCATCCCTTTCATCTCCTCCTCACTCTTATGACATCAAAAACAAGATCATGGGAACCAGTTCATGAAGGAATGAGAGTAATAAAGAGGTTCCTTATAAAAGCTGGAAAGAAACCTTGCTGAATCTCTCTCTCTCTCTCTCTCTCTCTCTCTCTCTCTCTCTCTCTCTCTGTATATATATATATATATATATATATATATATATATAGAACCTTGCTGAGTCTCTCTCTTTCTATATATATATATAGAGAGAGAGAGAGGGAGGGATATATATATATGGAGAGAGAGAGAGAGAGAGAGAGAGAGAGATCCCTCACGATGGTAGAAATCAAACTGCTAGGCAGGATCACTACCACTGAGCTACACCCACTTTCCACATACATTTCTAAACTGGAGAAGTAAAAAAAAAAAAAAAAAAGTATAAAATAGTATATAAATGACACAAAGAGGTGATCTATCAAATACTCTAGGTAATGTACATGTAAAATATATCAACTTTCTTTGGGAGAATGGAATATAAAGAACAAATATATAAAATAATTTTAAAATGTATTGCCAAAATATTACCTATAAATATTACCTATAACCCAAAAATTAATTCTTAAAGATGGAAATATTTAGGAGAAACCTAAAAGCAAATATGAATATGGGGTGCTAAGCAAATAAAGTCTAAATACTTATTAAATATTTATTATGTAATGATATAACAAAGCACGAAAGTTATTAGTGATGGACCTGTACAGATTAGTTTGCTTGTCTGTGTGCAGTCAAAATTTGCATTCAAAGTGAATGTCTTGCTCAACTAATTATTTTTAAGCTAATTTTTATACATGGCACTATACTAGGTGAATGAGAATTCCGTGTCAATCAATTCATTTTTATGATAAATTTAGTATGGTGGGAAAGAAATCTTCCTTTAGAAGTTTATTACTCACTATCACAGTGGTGGCAAATCTACGGCACATGTCCCACAGCGGCCCCGCAGAGTCCTCCCTCTCTGTCGGGCACAGCCAAGTCGCCCCAGCGCTGCCCCAGGAGCCGGGCATTGGGTAACAGTGCACAAGGGGACACGCATACACTTGGAAAGGATTAGCAATACCGGCTGTTCATACCATTGAAAGCTCTGTTACTGTGCTTTTCTCTTAAGACAAAAGATGTTAATGTATGAGTTGTTTTTTTAAAACTAAAACCTCAGGATTCAGGTTTAATTGCAATGTTGGCACTTTGCAATAAGTAAGTGGGTTTTGGGTCACAGTTTGGGTCCTCATTTCTAAAAGGTTCACCATCACTGAACTATCATCTCAACTAAACTCAGAAAGAGGATGACAAAAGGTCCTAGTGTCCTTCTTCCTCTTAATCACTCTTTATCTATCATCTGACAGTGTGTGGAACTGTCCATCCATTTAAGTGAAGATCTGTAAAATGTTAAATTTAGTTTAAGCTAAAAGAGATCTCAAGGATCATTGGTCAATGACACTCACATTTCCATCTGAAGAGACTGAGTTTATCAGTGTAGGACCTCTTCTCCTGGCCTGTTTCCACTGGACCCCTTCTCGTGCAGCAGCAAAGCCCTCTGCCAACCTTTCTAGACTTTTTATGCACCTTTGCTGTCAGTCTGGCAACTGTTGAGAACCACAATGCTTTCTATGCTTATAACTACACACTATTTCTTTCAATGTGCTTGTACTTTGCTACTACCTATGTATTTACATTGTAGTACATGCTGAGATGTGTCTGAAAGTGTGGCTTAGATTTTATTTGAAATATGGAGTCTTAATAAAATATGGAGAGATTTAATAAATTTCTGAACCATTTTCATGAAATTACTAATCTTCTGACATGTTCATCCAATGCATTTAACTCATGTAACAAGAGATCTTTCTGTAATCCCATCTTTCTCTTTATTTATGGATACAAAGAAATCCATATTTTTTCATTCTTATATTAGTAGAACAGGTCATACAAAGTAGAAACTCACCTGTAGACATTCAACAATTTTTTAAATGGAAAACAGAAAACTCCAGTTCAGTATATGGAACCCAGAAGGTTAAAAAGTATTACAGGTAAGTGACATAAAGACATAAATGAGATGCAAGCTGGCAAGCTGTCAGAGCATGTTCAGTCTGTGTGTGCTGGAGGTACTCCCCACTTCTGGGAGTTACTTGTACCTTTGTCCTGGTCTTTTTTTTCTTTATAAAGTGAACTCACTTTATAAACAAGGCAGCAGTTCATTAAAATCCAAAATAAAGCCAAGTTTTCATGTGAATTCTCACAATTTCAGTGAGTACGCAATCAGTATTTCAAACTTTTAGTGGATTCATTCATAAGTATCCTTTGAAAATAACTTCACTGACCTTCTAATAACTGAAGGAGATACTAATGTTTTTTACTCTAAGGCCTGTTATCTTGTGTATTTTTGAGGGCAAATGTATTTTCAAGAGCAAAATGTTTATGGAGAAAAATAAATAACATTTTCTTTCCTTACAGAATATAAACACAACTATTCTTTTAATTTGGAAACTTCAACTGAAAACAGTGGGGTTTGGTTACTGATAAAATTGCTTCCCATAAGAATGTTTAAAGAACCGAAAACATTTTACTAATAAATGTGTGCTTTATTTAGTCATCTGAAGAGACCAAGGTAAAAGAAACCTAATTCTCAAACCACCTTCTTTAAATCTCAACTTTTTTTTTTAACCTCAGAAAATTAATGTCATAAAAAATTTTTTCCATATCCTGTAAGGAAGTGTTTTCCCTGAAGAATTGCTCAAGGTACTCATATGCTTAATAAACAGATTTAAAATTTTTATGTACAAATAAAAACAAGAATGTTTTGAAAAAAAATTTAAAAGTTCTGTTTAGGGTGGAAATGAGCCTTGGAGAGATTCATGATTTCTGAATGAAGGATGGAGAGACTGATAAAATGCTGGAAGGGTGTAGTTCAAATCAAGGAAAAACCAAAAACATGTACTATATTAAATAGAGGAAGATCTAAATCCATAGGCTTTCTATAGAAAGAAAACAAGCAAATATCATTTTTATACAAACAATAATCCAAATTATTTAGTGAAAAATGCACATAGTGGGATGAAAAAATGGTATCGTCACCAAATAAATCATCTCTAAATTGATCTATGCATTTCGTGCAACGGATATCTGGAGGAGGGTGTGTTAAGCATATTTAGTTTAAATTTGAGAAACTAAGAAGAGTTTGATTAAAAAAAAAAAAAAGACCTTGTAACGATGCCATGCTCCATCACATTTAGAATCTAATATAAAGTCACACTCGTCAAGATCCAAGGACAATGAAATCAGTATTTCAGGGAGATCTCTGCATTCCTGTTAGAGACGCCTGAGTGTCCACATTCACCGCAGCACCGCTGATGGCGGCCAGGATGTGGCATCCTGCTGAGCGTCCGTGAACGGACGAGCAGATGCACAAAATGGAGGGCATACAAGCAATGGAGTAAAAGAAGAGGGTCCTGACAACAAAGAACAAAATGGCGTCTTTACGGAAAATGTAGAGACATTTTTCTTTCATTATTTTCTAAACAATAAAGTATAAACATTTGCTGAGTGTTTACACTGTAGTACAAGTAATGTAGAGATGGGAAAGTATATGAGGGATATATGTACGTTATACCCAAAAACCGGGCCATTTTAGGTAGGGAGTTGAACGTCTGTGTCTATGCAATGCCTACTTTGCATCATCATCTTGATGTTTGACAGATTTCTTAAATATCTCTCAGCCAAAGTTGAACTTCTAATTTTCACTTTCAAATGCTGTCCACTCACAGCCTTTCCTAATCCCACTTAATGTCAGTTTCATCCTTGTAGCTGCACAAATAAATACTGGTGCATGTGTGACCCTTGTCCTTTCCTATTAGACACAATATCTAATTCAGCATGAAATTAATTCTCATCTCCAAATATACCCAGAATCTTCTCACCCATTCAAATCATTTTCATTTATTGCCTTAATGATGGCAATTGCTTCTTTCATAACTTGTCTCCCTGCCTCCCATTCACCTCCCAGGTAGTCCAGTCCAACAGCACACTCAGCCCAATCCTGTTAAAAACCAACCCAGACCTGCTCAAACCCGTCAGTTTCCCTGTTTCACTCAAAGTAGATGCGAAAAGACTTACACTGGCTTACAAGGATCCGATTCTACTGTCCTCCTACTCACCCTTCACCAGCCACACTTAGGACATTGCTCTTTGTTTAATAAACTTTAGAATGCTTAATGCAACTGCTCTCAAAAGTGAGGGTAACACTCTTATTCCCTTCAGTTCTTTGCATAAATCTCTAAAACTGCCTTCTCAACCCATGCCCCATGACCCCAAATTCTTATTCTTGCATCCTGCTGTACTTTTGCTTTCATTTCCCTGTTTCTTTTATCACTATTTAATAGTCCCTAAAATGCATTTTCATATTATGTATGTTTTTTAATCATCTGTATTCCATGACAAGAGTTTGAGCTGTAGGAGGACACACTAGCTCTATTTTTCATTCACCTAGAAAAATATTTGGAGATAGTATGCATTCGCTTTATGATTCCGGAATAAATTCATAAATGTGTAAATACAAATTTAAAGCATGTATACATTGAACCAAAAAGTGAACCCTGAAAAATAATTTCACAATACATACATACATATATAGAGATGATACACATCCTATTACCTAAATGATAATTTACTAACATAAATAAATCTTAAGAATTCATGAGAAAAAGGGATAAGATATGACTGGTAAAATGCTCACCAAATCCCTGGGTTCAATCCCTAGCTCCACAACTGCAGCAAAATAATTCATGAGAAAAGATGCTTGGACAGAAAAAGTGGGCAAAACGCATGAAGAACATTTATCACAAAATTACAAATATGAATCTATAAGAAACTTCATCTTAAGCAGTAATAATACAAATATAAATTAAGATGGCATCTCATTTGCACAGCAACTTAGCGTGCATTTCAAATTATAGTATTTTCTACTGGGGAAAATTGCTGTGTTCAGTAATGTTGTATAAACCTAGTGAGTGTATAAGCAAAATTTATCCTTTCTGAAGACAATGATATAGTCTGTATGTTAAAATCCCTCTGTTCTATCTTCATCATGAATTCCACTCGATATACATAAGCAAAAGTATAAGAATGTTCACCACATCTTTAATGCAATAATAAATGCTCCAATCAAAAGTGGGATTTGTTAAATTAACCTACACATTTAACAGGCACAGGTGCAGTGGTAGGCCATGTTGAATCTAAACATCATGTCTGCAAAACTTTTAATAAGAATAGCTGGGCACATGGTCCCCACCTGTAATCCCAGCACTGTAGGAGGCTCAGACAGGAGAAGAGCAAGGCTGAGTCCAGCCGGGCTGGACGACTTAGCAACTTGACAAGTCTGTCTCAAAGCAAAATACACGAAAGGACGGGGTGTAGCTCAGTGCGAAACCCCTGGGTTCAGTCTGCAGTACCATGAAGCTTTTTAAATAGCAAGTGTCAATTGTATTGTACTAAAAAAAAAAATTTATACCTTATGATGCACATAATCCTAACGAATATAAATGTACAAATATATACATAGAATATATATAAACACATATATATGTCAAAATTATCTATTTTAATGATCTATCCTGATTTCCCCTCATGTTTTAAGATAATAAATGATTCATACTTCTTTGTATTTTTCTATATTTTCACATATTTAAAAATTAATATAATTTTAATTATATTTAAAAAAAAACCTACTGCAACTGCTTTAACCAACAATGAAGTGATAAGTAGAGAATTTAGGTTTGACTGTACACACTACTGTATTTGTCAGACAACCCTTCCACAGTCTATGTGCCTAAGGGTCTTTAGAGGCCCCTAGAGATTGTTCTGATATTTCAGGTGGTAACTGTGGCCCTGTGGAACACAGACTCACAAAAATGTGGATTACTATCATTAGCAGGTGGATCCCTGCGTCTGCTCTCATAAATCAAGCAATGCCTTGGAAAGATCAAATATTCCAATGAGAGCCAGCTAATTTTCTAGACTTGTAAATTCAGAGCCTTTGTTGTCTCTCTTCTCCCTAATCCTTACTCTTTATTACCCTCATCTTACACACACTTGCAAGAAATTATCAGTTTCATTGACTCTGCATGAAGCAACTTCTCTTGTATGTTTTTCTCATCTCTTCTTCCCCTTTGTCTTAGTCTGGGCAGGCTACTGAAACAAAATACCACAAAGTGGGTAGTTTATAAAACAGGGGTTTTGGGCTGGGAAGTTGAAGGTGAAGGTGCTGGAGGACCCGGTGTCTGGTCAGGACCCGTTTGTTAGTTCTTAGATGGGGGCTGGCAGCTTCAGTGTCTTCCCATGGAGGAAGAGCAAAGAGATGGCCTCCAGCCTGTTTCACAAGAGCATTAATGTCATATTTCTACCTAAGTCCTTCTTAATGTGATCACCTTCCAAAGTCTCACCTCTTCATACTACCACATCCAGGATTAGCTTTCAGTGTGTGACTTTTGAGTGGACCCCACATTCGGTCCATAGAGCACTCATCACTTGTCACCAGGAACAAGAATTTAGCACTAGTCATCTCCCGCGTCTCTGTGTCGTATCTGTCAATCACTACACCACTCAGAGCCACTTCAGTCCCTCTCCACATGCATTTTACATTGAGCTTCCTAAAACAAAGCATTAATCAGGTCACATCCGCTTAAAAATATCCAGGTGATGGCCCACTGCCTTCAGTGTTAAAAAATAAAATGAAAACAAAAGCAAGGTACAACTTTTTCCATATTTAGTACAGTGTTTCCTGTGGGTTACTGCGACATATTACTGGAACCTACTTGCTCCTACTGGAAACTGCCAAAGATTGGTAACTTTGTACCAACTCCAGTACTGCACCTCTTCATTGTTTGAATTAGATTGAAACACACACTCACAAACACGTATTATGGTTTTTTTAAATATAAAGAATATACTAGACAATTTCTAATACTATGAATGAAAACAAAACACAAAATGGTATTTTAGATTAAGTTCCACATTTTACTGGCTAGATCAAAAAATTATTAATGAAAAGAATTCTGTTTCATCTACTTTTTATTACTCCGAATACCTAATAGCATAGAGACTGTCACACAGAAGGCAGTCGATAGATATTTCTTGCTTTAATGAGTGTTTGAAAATAATTCTAAATGATCGCAATTAATACAAATAATTTCTACCGAAGATTCTGCTCTATAATAAAGTAACATTTAAAAACAAAAGGAGAGAGTTTTGTTATTTCCAGATGGAGATTTTAGCCTACAGTTACTGAACTCATCCTCCACTTGGATCTGACCTTTGCTGTTAAATAAGTCTGCTATCCCATACAGAGAAATAATTTCATGAGATTAAGCCAATGTGAGCTAACAATTTATATTCTTTTCATCTCAACAAATCTAGAACTAGCAATATTTTGGGACAACATATGAGAAAGCTGTTAAACAATAAAGCCACCAGATTCTTGTTTGGGGTCATTATAGTTATCAATGTGTGCGTGTGCGTGCATGTGTGTGTGTGTGTGTGTGTGTGTGTGCACGTGTGTGAGGGCCATATATATAATCTTTAACTGGTCACATTACATTAAGTTAAAATGACAATGATGAGAAATGAGTTGATGTTCAATACTAGCATTCTAAAGGGGAAGGTCTGTGTTACATTACATTCAAGGACCAGAGTATATGTGCACAAAATTTCCTGTAAAAATGAATTTTGAAAAAAAAAATGAAAAGCAACACGAAAAGAAATTAGAAAATGAAAATGCTTAATGAATTTTATAGAACAACAGCTCAGAACAACAAGATTTCCAAATTAAAACCATATATGTTGAAAGACATGTGACAAATACTTTGTTGAAACAAGATACTGAAAACAAAGTGATAAAATGAGCTGCCCATGGAATGGATAGCAAAGGTACTCATGAGGTAACGAGTTCGGAAATGTCCATCTCTCAGGCCAAGGAAAGGAGCATGTCATTTTCTTGCCCTGATTACTACCACTAACATAAAAGTCAGAGCTTAATCCTAAAGAGAAGACAGATCAGACTAAGAATAAAATGATGGCATAGATGGTATGGGTTGTTTTTTCTGAAGATTATAACAGTGTCAAAGATTAATTTTCAATTTATAATTAAGTTTTGAGAACATAAAAATAACCAAGATATGTGTGTCCCGATTCTAAACTCTCATTCTTATAGTCCGAGAAAACATAGTATCAGGCGAAGCTCCGGATTGCTGTGTAACTTAGTGCAATCAGTAGCAGAAACAAAGACAACCATGAATATAATTTTGTGAATAAATATGACCGCACTAACCAAATCAAAAGGACCAAGGAGGGCATATAAGATCAATCATATCTGCTTTGAACTGATAAAGTTTCATGGAACCGGTATGAACACGTACTTCGACTGATCTTCTAGTGTAACGAACTCCTTTTACAAAAGAGAAAAGGGAAAGCCAGAAAAGCATAAAGCTTTCCTAACAACATATTCTGTAGATGATGCAAAAGTCAGTGTCCCGTTTGTCTAACATTACTTGTAAAAGTTAAGTGAATAATTAGAGTTCCTTCAGGAAGAAACCAGGGAATTTCAGTAAGTGAAGTAAAATCACAACACTTAGCTTTGTG
>PVJO010034763.1:0-10606 GCA_004026905.1 Hystrix cristata | reverse complement strand
ATGTTTTTGGTGTAAGAATTTACTTTCATCCTGGGCAGTAGGTACACATATATGACACAGCTCATTTCTTCTTTTACTAAACTTCACATTTCCACCCACCTCCCTTACTCTGTATATAAATCCCCTTCCCCATTTTTATTTTTTCCATGATTATTCTTAGCATTTTCATGAACAGAATATTTACATTATTGTGCATATTAATGCCTGTACATGGAGTATTTTAAACCTTCTTGCCCTTCTCTTCCTACTCTGAGACGGTCTCACTTAGCTGTTCAGGGTGGTGCTGAACTTGTTATATTCTTCCCTTCCTGCTTAATATATGAGGTCACTGGCCTGTACCGTCAAGGTTGGCCCCATTTTTGCTTTTAAGTTTTACAAAAACTTTAGTTACCTATGTCTTAGTAGAGTTTGAGTTGAGTTTATACTGCTTTCTCACTCCAACTTCTGAGACCAAATGAAATAGGTCTTGCCACCCTTAACAGGTTTCCCTCAGGTTTTATTTTGGATATACTCAAATAGCACATTTGGTATCATTTATTACAATAGATAATGTTTCCAAAAAAGCAAAGTAAAACCTTAAAATTTATGTTTTTCTCAAATCAATAAACTGAGGTTTCAACAATTGTGACTTTAAGGAAATGTGATAAAATGCCTAAGCCAAAACCAACATAGAATTATGTGAGGAATTATGAAATTAGAAGTGACCATTCTTTAATGTTGCACCAGGAAGAAAATATATAGCAAATAGGGAGGCAAAATTTTTTTAGCACTTCGAGGATCATCTTGATGCACTGCTTCACAATGATCAAATTAAAACCAGTAGGCTTGCCTATCATGCCTACCACCTATAGGTCTCAGTCAGCTCTACTCTTTCTTCTTCTTTGTTCTCATCTTAACAATCTTTTGATAACCAAACAAGCAACATTTTATGACAAGGAGAGTAACGGTTGCCACACAAGCCAGCAGGAACCCGATCACATCCAGTGAGTGGTACTGGTACCAGGTGAGGTTCTGGGCAAGTGGCCGCAGGTGCTTGGCCCCTTTGTGGCGCATGACGAACTCGATCCAGAAGACCGCTCTGTCCAGGGGCTTCATTGGCTGGTCACGGTGAATAGTTGATAGCCACATGGCCTTCTCTTTAAAGCTAAGAAAAATTATGTAGACATAAATTTAAAATACAGCCACGCACATCTTTTATGTGTGTGGCTGGTCAAATTGAGAGAAAATACATGTAAATTATTTTCTTCTCTGATTACTTACAGATGTTAATCTATCAACATTTTTAAACACACAAGAGTAAATATGTATGCCAAAAAGCTAGGAGATTTAATTATTTGTAATAAACCAATGGGGATGTATTAAATCCTCAAGTCAGACAAGAACAACCAAGATGGTACCTTGCAGATTTAGGGCTGACTTATTGTATAATAAATGTTAGTGGATGGGGGTGCAAACTTGCAATAAGTGTCACAACATACAATTAGAATGCAAATCCGTGGTAAGGACCAAGTACATATCTGGGTAAAGGAAATAGTGAGTCAGTAATGACCAGAAGTTAGTTTTAAAACTTTATCATTGGATTACTGATTAAAATTAGAACAGCAGATAATCCTCATTTATCACTCTGTCACTGGTTTCTTGTTCTCTTTAAAAATGTCTCTGTTCCTAGTTTTCCTGTTGAACGCAAAAGCAAGGCACAGTTGCTTTTTTCTCTAGGTACTGTGACCAAAGCATATTGATTTTTAGAATGCTTTTGATTATTTTTGTCATGTAATTAACTCTCACTAAATGTCTTCAGTTATTACAGTTGACATTTATCTTGTTAGCACTGTGATTTTAGAGTGTGAGAATTCGTCAACATTTTACACTGATAATAGCAGGTGTATTTATTACTGATATTGAAATGCTTAGGACATCCTGTGGATTAGAAAACATGTTTACTAAGACTAATCCACACTGTTGACATTAAGTGGTGGAAATAACTCTTAAGTAGCTTATTTGCTGTTCAGTAACAGGGAGAGGGCTGCATTTTTGAGAGAGTTCACCAATCTTGATATAGTCTGTTATATAATAGAAAAACCTATAAAGATGACATTATATCATACATTCAAAGAATTAATATAATTATATGAATATATTAACTGAAAACACTAAGGAAAGTTTAAATATAACAGGGCTTTCAGATGGATTATATTTCATTGGTGTTACAAGAATTTAAAATAAGTATGTGTGATGATGGATATGCTAACGTGCTAAACTAAAGTAAGCGCTTTGCTTCCTATATATTCCATGTCACCATGCAGCATATTTTAAATATACAAAAAATTAATTATAAATAGCATGGTGAAAGTAAGTTATAAGTGCAGTAAAAGTTACATCTGCTGACATAGTATGTTTCTCTGTTTTAATAATATTCTTCTCCTTTATTATAATCCTTAATGCCTTTATTCCTCTCATTCCACTTATTGAAAATATGCTTAAGCCTTACACAAAATTTTTACTAGAAGCTAGGGATTTAGCTCAGTGGTTAGGGTGCTTGCCTAGAAAACACAAGGCCCTGAGTTCCATCCCCAACAACAGCAAAAAAAAAAAAAAGAAAAAAAGAAAGAAAAGAAAAGAAGAGAAAACATTTCTACTAGGACCACAAAAAAATTTATAATGATGGTCATAATTGAGTGGGAATGATTTTCATCAATCACTAAGTAAATCTGTACTCATAAATAGCTTCATTTTCATGTTTACTCTTAACCCATCACTTTTATTCAGAATATAAATGAAATTCTAGGCAATGAATACATGATACTCACGAAGGGTCATAAATGACAGTTTTCAGGGCATTGACCAAATCTTTCGCAGACATTGTTTTGAAATCCAACCCAACAGCTACTCCTTTCGTCTTCATGTGAGCAATGTTATCATATTGGTCTCCAAACAGGGGAATGCCCACCATGGGGATGCCGTGGTTGATGGCCTCATAGATACCGTTGGCTCCTCCGTGAGTTACAAAAGCTTTGGTTTTAGGATGACCTGCAATTACAAGAATTCTAGTAGTGGTACTGATTTTAAATATTAGACTATAATTGAGAAATAAAAACATAGAGTCATTGCTAATGAAAGATGATCATTCTTAGTGGTATTGGAATAATCTGTTTTAGGGGAAAACACAGAATTATTTATTGAATTGGGAGTGAGGGATACAACACTGTTAATTATATAAAAATTCCAAGTGAGTGGCAACCACCATAAACTAAAGAATACTTCTTACCATAAAGATTGTAACTTTAAAAAAAATACACACTATTATATTTGATTTCCCTTCAGACTGAGAAATAAAAAAGAGAAATTTGTAATTAGCTTTGAATTTTTCATAACAAATGGTCTACTTGTGTTTTTCTTTCTATTGAACTATTATCAAAAAATGTAACTGCTATCAGATTTTCATTATTTCCTCTCTGGAATCTTACCAAGAAGGTCATTTTGAGGGATCCACTCATACACTTGAGTATTGAGTGCTAAGGCATCTGGTTTCTTGCCACTAAATCTCCAAATAACCTGTTAGAGAAGGAAAATTTTTTTTGACTTGTCAAACTTGAATTTACTGTACAGCTAAATTTTAAGAAGTACAGGTAACAATGAGTTAAATGTGTGCCATACATTAGATGAGGAAAAACATTACTTAACCTCTCAGAAAGGTTAAGTCATTTAAAAAAGACAAAGGCAAATACAATATGGACATTTCTTCTGTGTGCTTTTCTATCTGATCAGGTAATTGCAGTCATGAATTTATGTACAGTAACTACAACAATTGAGAAAATTAGTGATAAAGTCAAGTTTTCAGAAATTACAATGGCCATCATTAAAAATAAAAAATTGTCAAAAATTAACAACTTTGTATAAAATGCATCTTTCAAATTTAAAATTACCAGTTGTATTTTAATGCTGTTAGAAATAACCTCTATTTCCTTATACTAGAAGAGCTTTTATTGGAGTTTGACATTTCTGCATTTAACAAAAAAAATTTTGCCTTAATGAGCTCTTTGTCAGAAATCAAGAAAAGATTCTGATAATGAAGAATTACATAAAACTTGCTTTAATATACAAAAGGAAGTATTACCGCCAAGCAACATTTAATGGCACTTTCAAGATGAATTCAGAACAACATCCTTAGGGCTAGGAGCAGAAATTATGTGTGGCATTTGAAAACATATGAAAAAATGGAAAGCTCTACATCTGGTTCAAATTCTTATTTGGCCAAAATGCAACATAGTGCACATTCATAGCAGAGAAAATATGATTTGTCATAGTCAAATCATTTCCAAGCCTAGTTCCAGGGGAATGTAATATTTGGAAATTTCCAAGTGATCCACATTGAATGAAGCTTCGCCTGTAAAAGCTTTATTTCTTTTTCCTGTGAGAAAGTTAGGAGTAACTTCTTATTCTCACCTTAAAAAGCAGCATAGTGATAACAAGAATGATATATCTGATAGAAAATTTAAAAGAGGTCATAAATATTTAACAATACAATTTGCATTCTGTGTAGTAGAAAATCAGTACCTACTATATTTTCTGGAGAGAGGTACTGACCCTCTTCCAATTCCAGGATTTTTTCTCCTTGAGTCTGTCTTACTTTCCTTTTTGTTACTCAATTTCATGGAGGGCTGAATCTGGCTGGTTAGAAGCAGTTTCCTCAGGGACGCACCTTACTGATGCACTGAGTTCACTACAAGAGCATCGTCCCATCTCCACCCTTCTCTTAGTTCTTCTTGTTTCAGATATGAGTATCCACCAGACCAGGAGGGCAGGCTGCCTTTTGTCTTTCTCTTGTTTGGGGATCTGAATGGTGCTTGTACTGAGGATTAATAAACTCTGGCCACCTTTCTTAAAAGAGTGTCCTGGACAGCACATTGAATAACCCAATTCCAAAATGAGGGTGATTAAGATTCCATGTGAATCTTCAGGTGCATGATGAATTTCAGCCTCTTTCCAAAACTTGCATATTGCTTTGCGTTGATGAGAGTAGTAACTCAGATTTCACCCATTTCTGAAACACCTTTCCCGTGTATAGTGCCCTCAGGAAATCTTCAAGGAAATGAGACACATGACAGCGCAAGATTTGGTCATTTCCAAGTGCCTGCAAACAATGTCATGGCAAGCACACTTCACACATTTAACCTGTTCAATGTATTTCTTTCTGATTTCAATGTTAAACTGAAAATTATTATGAATTCAAACTCCCTTTTTTTTGTATATGCCATTAAAACCTGGTTTTAAATTGACTATGATAAATTCAAGATAACACCAATTTTCATATAGGAATTTCTGCAATTGGACCCAACATTGAATTTAATAGATTAAGTGTGAACTCGTGTGGTGTTGAGGCACTTTATTGCACCTTTTGTGGAATCTGTGCAAGGGCAGAAGCAATCACATTGGCTCTTTCTTCTGTTGTATTACTGATAACGGACCCAAGAGAAAAGACCACGATGCCGTGTTCTCCAGAGCTCTGCACAAAGTCTTCCATTTCCTGTGGAGAAAGAATTTTCTCTGTCATGAAATAGAAATGAAGACACTTTAAAACAATTACACAAAAGGTTCAAGAAGCCGAATCCTGTCAGGCATCATCGGAGGAAGGGCAGGGTTGAGCACACACAGTAGGCGGTTCACCACCTAACCCTCTACCAGCTGTGTGGGGAGGAGCACTGAGGACATTCATATTGTTGCAAAAAGTGTGTCTCAAACGCGTCCTTGTGCAAATTCGAATTCTACATCCAATATGAATCCTGTATTTTTCAACGATTTTATTAAATTTATTTCCTTTTTAATCCTACAAGAAATATTTGATCTTTCCATGTATATTCTTTCTCCTTTTGTTTCTAAATAACCTTAAATAGGGCTGTTTAGAGTTAAAAAAGATTCTTCAGTAAAACAATGTAATGATGTGATAAATTCATACATATATAATCTAGTCATTCACTATTATTGGATATGTAGTTTGCTACCTGTGTGTGCTTTCATGAAAACTGTTCATAAATATTGGTGTTGTATATTTTGATCATTTTGTCCAGCAGTTTCAGTGTATATTTTATAGCCAGAAGGTACATACATTTTTAATATTCATGCAGAAAATCAAACTTTTTAATTTTTTCCCAAGGAATGAATTTATCTGAACACTTGTTAATGTAAATATCATGTATTTAATGATGAGAAAGATTTTATTTTTAAGTAGACCAATTTCACAGTACTTGATTTGGATGCAAAACTTAGTTGTACAGCTAACAAGAGGTACTATTTCTAACCAATGCCATTATAAAGTTACTTTTTCTTCTTCTTAGCTTCTGTTTTTCCCACCCTCTATAATACTGTTTGCTTTCTTTATAGGAATCAGGAATTCTTTCATCTATAAGAATATACTCTATTGAACTTTCAAGAAAACTGCCTCAAACAATTTTTTGGAAAATAACCATTAAGAAACTAAATAAGTGAATTGAAAAAATATACTAGATTTTATGAATTTCATAATTTGAAGGATTTTTTCCTTTGCTGATAATAGGAAGATAGGAAAAAAAAATTTCTGAAAGTGACACATAATAGAGTTGTAAGGATTTTTTCCTTTATAAATATGTCTTAAATATTTGATGTGAATTTTAAATTTCTTTTTGTTCTTGTGTTTCTTCTTAAGTTATTTTGCCTATGTGTAGATTGGTTTCTGTTATATTCAAATCACGAGCTGTTTTCAGAGATAAGTAGTCAGAATGATCAGAACTCTGCTTTAGCTGTAGTGCACATTATCTCTGGCTCCCTTCTAGGGAACTGTGCCCTGGTGTCCTGTATGCTTGGGGGAACCGCTAAACACCTGCTCTAAAAAGGTGATCGGTCCCTGTTGTACTCTGAGATGTAACACTCTGAGATGTCCAAAGAGCAGTAGTTTAAGGTGAGATGAAGCAAGGAAAGACTGGGCTGGGCTGCAAATATTGCAACGGTTTCCAGTTCATATTGTTAGAAAATGATCTTTGTTTAAAGGTAAAAAAATTTGTGAAGAGACTGAACACTTGAAATAAGATTTTAATGTTTCATCTTCTTCTTAATCCTAAAATTCATGAATTTTCTCTGTTTCTAATATTTTCAAAAGTTGTCAGTGTGAATTATTTAAAGAGAATCATTTGTATGCTATGGGCATATTTATATAAGTTCATTTACTTTAAAGGTATCCAAACATTTCTTTTCGCTACAATTTTCCTAGAGAATATTGTTTAATGCTTGCTTCTAGTTCCTATTGGATGCGATTACATGTCAAGTCTCTGGCACATGTAGATGATGAACA
Source organism: Hystrix cristata (assembly GCA_004026905.1). NCBI lineage: Eukaryota > Metazoa > Chordata > Mammalia > Rodentia > Hystricidae > Hystrix > Hystrix cristata. Next base: position 3,285 of record PVJO010034763.1, on the reverse strand, counting down.
GAACTAGTGATAACAACATTATTGGCATTAACATTCATGTTGAACATTAATTCTACATCATCAAATTAATGGTAGAGATATTTCAAGGTTTTCATCTGTTTTAACTTTCTTTCCCTAATTTCATTTTGTTGTTGGTGGCCTTATTATGTTAATAGGTATAGTCATAAGTTTGAAAATCCTAGCTTAAGTTCCTTTGCCTGTCACCTAGAGTCTTACAATTTGCTAATTGTCCCTCTTTTCCATAGTCTTGCCCCTCCACACTGAGAGTCAGTAACAGAATTTAGAAAGTTTTTTTCTCTTTCATTATTAAGTGATTCTGATTATAACTCTTTCGAGCTTGATGCTTCTTTGAATGTCCAATTCCTGACTCAGATGCATTTAATTCCTGTGAATTATTTAACTACGAATTACCCCCAAGTAAAGTAGGACTTTTCATTGAATGTTGGATCTTAATGACATTTGGATAGTTGTGATAGTACAGAAACATGTGTTTCTCTGGAAGGATACTTTATCCCAAACACCTCTCTCATTTTGCACAAAAACTCTGCATGAAGAGTGAACTTTTATTTTTGCTGAAAATGAAGATCTCAAAAGAAAACAAAAGCAGAAATATTCTTACCTTAGGTAAGGGTTTGGCAGGTCTGCAGTGGAGTCCCCCAACAAAATCAGTATTTGATAAGGTTGGGCGAGGATATTCCAGATCCCAATAGGATCGAATGAGCCACATTTCTGCTTTTGCCATAGTCTGAGACAATGTAGTGGGCCTCCCTAAGGAACAATGAAGACAAGGAAAGAAAGAATGAGAGCTGGCAAAAGAGAGAGACAGAGAGAGAGAAAGAAGGAGAGACGGAGACACAGAGAGAGAAATAGAGACCGAAAAAGGGAGAGAGAATAGGAAGAAGAAAAGACGGATAGAAATAAGGAGGGAAAGAAACAAGGAAAGGAGGAAAGTGGGGTGGTAGGAAGGGTATTATAATAATCACGTTGTCACATTAATATGACAAATGTTTTTGAAAGGCACTTGACATGTTCCATCCTTGAATCAACTAGGGATGCTAAGCAGCTGTGCATTGAAGAAATAAATATATTATCTGAACCTGACATAACTCATATTGATGTGTTTTTATATGTAATTAGTGTCATTGTGCATATGTGTGTGCACGTGTGTGTGCACGTGTGTGTGTGTATGTCCCTAATGGACTTAGAGAAAGGACGATGTTTCTGATGTCAACACTGTATATTCATAATCATAGACACTAAAATGAACCTTTAGAGATTTAAACATGAATTAATTTACTGCCCTAATAGAAATAGCTTTCTCAGGAGTTCTCAGTCTGTGTTCTTAAGGTAGCAAACCTGGTCCCAGATCCCAGGTTCTCCAAGTGAACTGTCAATTTTTTTATATTGTGACTGAATTTCTGTACCTATTTTAAGACTGAATATTTTGGGACTTTCCAACAGATAATCGCTAACTCCCTAATGAAGGAATGAGAAATTGTTAGTGGTGGAAAACCATATGTCTCAACTCTGAGTAAATTCTGGTTATGTGCAAAATACTTCAATTCTAAATAACAAAACGGGTTTGCCATAGGAAGCAATTTCCTCAATAATACATGGCTAGTTGTGGTACTTCTTAATCTTCACATATTCACCTAAAGATAGTGTGAAGTTTCTAATGATATATGATAACATATAAAAAGGTATAGAAAATAGATATCTAATTGCTCAGAGAATGCCTAAGTATTTTACTTTCTAGTTGTATGACCTGGAATGCTGTGACTTGTAATTCACTATATTCATGTAAGTTTTTCAAAAATGGTTATGAGTTTGAAATTTTTACACATAATTTCATCAACAAACATAAATTCCTTATGGTCCATGCATACAAGCTCACTTCAAGGCACATGACAAATAGAAATTTCACAAAACCAATAGAAAAATATGACTTACCTAAAATTTCACTGTAAAACTCACTCCACTTCTTCTCATTAAACGTCTGAAACCAAAAGTCAAAATACAGCATGAATAACATATTTTTTACCCTCTCCATGAAAGTCATTTGGGCACTGAGTCCTGACATAATAATAGGTACATAAGAAGGGGGAATTAAAAATCCAGCATTATATTTTTCATACGTGTAGCCAGGAGAGAAGCGGAGAGTGTACACGAAAGGTATTTTCAGGAGCTCAGCCACCAGCTCACCACCGGGGAAAATAGCATCAGCAAGAAGGACATCGAACTTTGATGCTTGTAATTTTGTCAGGAGTTTCTTGTTCAAAACTGCATCTTTACAAATTTGTTCACAAACATCAGAAAATCCCCAACGGATGTTGTGTAGTCCGGGAAAAATTTTCCAGAAAGTATCCTTTGGTGTATTATGTATCAAGTTGTTGATAATTTGTGAGAAAAAATTCTTCGTTTCTTCTGGACTGTCAGATGAAGGAAAAGTTTCAATTTTTATGCCATCAGAATTATTGACATCAAGAAAGATGGAAGATGAGGGTCTGAGAACTGTCACCTCATGTCCCCTCTGTACAAGCTCAGCGAGTATAAACTTCACATTCAACCAGTGGCTGAATTCCATCGGCCACACCAGCACTTTTCCACAGCTCCCAGTGCCAAAGTAACAGCCCAGCTGCAGCAGCAGCAGGAGTATCTTCAGGATCCCGGACATCCTGGTGAGGCCGAGTGCTTCCTCTCACAGTGTTCTCTATTCTGTCATTACTAATGACGTTTACTTATATCCCTGTGGAGGATACCACGAAATTAATACATAACTTTGGTTGGCCAATAAATACACCAAATGAGAAATCAGAACAAAAACTGAGAGAACAAATGAAAAAAATCATGTTTTGAAGAGCAAGTTAAATATTTCTTTTCTGATGAAGCACTTTAAACTTTTGAGATGAGGAGTACCTCTTTGTGTAAGTCACCTGTGTTATATAGGAGGATAATATTACACCAGGAGCAGTGGAAACTCTGAAGTGACTTGCATTTACAGACACTTTCAAACACATAAGCTTAGACTTAATGTATGCAAGTGAAGGGAACTTCTTGAATGTTGTGATTCAATGATATGGCTCAATAAATTTCTTTTGTAAAACTCTTCATGAAGTAAAACTGACAGACATATAATATGCATGTATTGGGTCTGAAAATTACCCAAGTTAAAGACTATAATTTAGTGCTTTGTAATATATGTACAGAAATCTGTAATGTAGATGACAGATGATTTTTCAAATATTTTATTTCTCTGAAAAGAAATTCTAGAACCTGAAGATGAGA
>PVJO010034762.1:0-10484 GCA_004026905.1 Hystrix cristata | reverse complement strand
AAAGTGAAGGGAAGGACATACACAAAGATGTCAGGGCAAGAAAAGTCAGATACGTAGCAGGAACTGGAAGAAGCCAGTGAGGGAGAGAATACGCCTAGGTCGGGCGGGCCTTGGAGCCATAACTCACAGAGAGTGCTACAAGGATTGGCAGACACTGGATATCATTTCAAGCACAGGGGACTTCAAGCTAGAGGGTAGCATGGGTGTAACTTGAGTGTTTACTTCTTTGTTTGCTTTTATTACAAGGGCTGCCAAGTAAACAATGAATTAGAAAAGAGTGAAAATGAACTGACAGTCCAGACATTGTACCCTGGTCCCAGAGATAGATGGTGATGCCTCACGGCGTGATTAGGGGATCACGCTACGAAAAAGATGCCTATTTTCACAGGTCTTCCTGTCTGAGAAAACCTGAAAATCTGGTAACATTTTAAATCGTGATTTCAGTTAAATTATCTAATTTTCAATTTCTTCATCTATATAAAGGGGAAAAACGAAACACCACACCAGATTGTTAGGGAGATTAAATACAATACTACACAGCAGAGACCTATGCAAATGCAATATAGTTTTGCATTTGTTAGAATTTAGAGCAAGCAAAATTAGATGCTCGAAAATCCTGGTTGAAAATAGTAAAACTAATACAACAGGTATAGGATAAAATGACTCAATGAAAAACCCAAATATAAGTAAAATTCTAGATACCAAACAGGTTTTCTACTGTAACTATGTATAAGACATTAATATCACTAAATAATACAAATATAAAAATCATAATAAGCATTTAAACGAGTGTGATACATTCCATAAAGTTAAATTTGTGGCTTTAAAAAATTTGCATCAATGTATTCAATAAAAAATAAAAGTAAAATTATCTGCAATTAAAAATTAGATCTGGGATTCTGGAAGGTATGCAATAATGTTAAATTGACTTTTTTTCACATTACCCAAAATCAAAAGGAATCAGTGAATCAATGGTTGAACGATATCATTTTGATTATTAAGCATTTACTCAGTGTTAGTACTCCGAGACTTCCCAGATTATAAATTCCAGGGAAAGGAAAATTGAAAAATTCTATTTAGAATACAACATAAAGAACTGTATTTATAAATACGCCCTCAAAATACTAATAATCAAAAGTACTGCCAACTGAACATTCAGTTTATCTCTTTACCCTCTGCACATGGTAACAGCAGCTTAGTGAAAGTAATCGTTTTGGCTTCCAAATAAAATAAATTCGGATGATCAGAGCCCGGCCAGTTGCCCGTCCCCTCTACTCATATCAGAACATCTGAAGTTCATCAACACGGTGTCTATATTCACATCATACACAATGCGTCTCTGTAACTTATTGTTTTAGTTACTTTTCTCTCGTTGTTGGGACAGAATACTTGACACCCAAAGTTAGGGGAAGAAAGGTTTGTTAGCTCACAGTCTGCAGAGGTTTCAATCTATAGTCCGCTGGGTCCGAGGCAGGGCGGCATGGCAGAGGCAGGGCGGGCCCGGCAGCCGACCGACCGGCCCACCGGCAGCAAAGCAAAGTGAGGAAATGCAAGGCATGTATGCAAATAAGCAATGCAAACAAGCAGCTAGTTAGCTTCTTCCTGTATCTTTTATCTAGGCTACCTGCCCCCAGGGCGGCCCGCACTCCCACCCCCAATCTCAGTCTCACATCCTTGATCCCAGCAGAACCATGCCAAACCGATCAATGGATTAATTTAGTAATCACACACTCTAGATCCAGCTATCTCTTACCACATGAAGCTTTGGGGGGACATCTAGACACAAACCATAATACTTATGCTACTTGGAAACTTTAACATGTAAAATGGAAAAGCAGAGGAATGCTTTTTCCATCTAAAAGCTGGGGGGACTATTATAAACAATTTCAGTAGATATAATACTACAAATAAAAAAAACCTTTTCAAAGTTAGAAGAAATAATGAAGGTTTATCCACATTTACTTTTCAAAAGGCTTTTTAAAGGTAGGTTTATATAATAATCACCGTGTTCCTTGATAGCATTGCTAAGATAAATATTAACAGCAATATATTGATGAACCATTATATACCTTAAACTGCTCACAGGGTGGGCACCACATGACTTCAGATTTGATCATTCCAATCATTAACTGTCCCTAAATTTCTTGACTTCATTAAAGAACTACCACAGGGCTCCTACAATATGATCTTCCAGGCACTGAAAACAATTCACTGACCTCTAAAAATATCTTTCCTTCTTCCTGGAATGCCCTCTACCTAAATCTCCTACTTGTTCCACAAGATCCTCTACAGGTAAAATCGCCTATGAAGCCCATTCCTTTGGGGTCCATTAATACTGAAGTGCATTTCTGTAAGCACAGCAAACATTCCGTGACTGTTTCTCGTCACCTGATGTCTCTTCCATTATTAGTCCTGGAGCTCACCAGGGCCACAGAAGTCTTAGTATCTCATCACTCTGCAGAGTTGCAAAGAAGCACGGTGTGCTCAGCAGAGGAGGAGTGAAACAAGTCTCACACTGCTTGAGTATGCATCTATTCAGCATTCTTTGTTAGTTATCAATGTGACTGGGTCCAGAATTCTAAGCTGAAAATCATTTCCATATGATTTTGGAGATATCTCCATTTTCTTACAGCGACCAATAATTCTGATGAAAGTTAAATACTACCTTGATTTATGTCTCTTGAATGGCTTGTGCTTTCCTCTCTAGTCGTTGATGAAATGTTACTGGTCCTTAGTGCTCTAAGATTTCACAGTAATGTGTCTGAATGTTTCTTTTTCTCATTCATTTGGGCTGCACCTCATGCAGGACTTTCCAGTGGCCACAACTGTGATGTCTCCTTTCCTAGTCTCTATCCTAGCAGCCCACTCCCCACAGTCAAGCCTTTTCTGATTAGCTCATCACTGCAACAGCTTTTGACATCAGAAATCAATCTATTCTCTGACCACCACCTTCTGTTTGTCTAGCTCACTGACCTACTACTTTGAATTCTTCAAACTTTTAGAGATTTTGGATCCATGAAATCCATTCATTTTTCATCATGTGTTAATTTTCTCTAATCTTTACATCTCTCCTTATCAGCTCAGATTTTGATAGTCCATCATTATAGTCACTCTCATAAAAATATGTTATCTGAAATTCTGTGTTTCAATATCTAAAACCTGTTTTAGTGACTTGGATGCCAACAATCACTTCCCAGGAAAACTGCCTAACATGGATAACTAGTTTCATTTCAAAATATAAGATCTAAACTTTAAATGGAAACTCAACACTGCCTGTTTTCTTCCCAAGTTGCTATTTTATCCTCCAGGATACTGATGTCATGCCTTTTATTCAAATATAAATGCCATCAAAATTCTCTTGTCTTTCCACCAATAAATACACAAAGTCTCCCTGGAAATCACCCAGTGCCTCCTTTTACAGAGAAGTTGGGAAAGTGCATTCTTTGGGCTGGGAGTATAGTTCAGTGGTACAGTGGGTGCGTAGCATGAGAATAGCCCTGGTTACAATGCCCAGCACCAGACATGCATCTTGTCTTAGTTACTGTTATGGCTTGTGTCTTGATGTCCCCCCAAACCCTCATGCAGTCATAGGTGGGGCTTTTGCAGAGGTGGCTGAATCTAGAGTGTGTGATGCTGGGATTAAGGGCATGTGATCACTACATCAATCCACTTACTGATTTGGCACTGCCCTGATCCTAGCAGCCTGGATAAAATACAAGGGGCAGAAGTAAGCCACTTAGGTCCCCTTGCTTACCTTGCTGCCTTTGCCAGTCTGCCACGTCGCATTGCCTTGGATCCAGCCAATTGTGGACTGAAAACTCTACAAACTGTGAGCTAAATAAATCTTTCCTCCTTTAACTTTTAGTGTTGAGTATTTTGTCTCAACAACAAGAAAAGACAATTACTTTTCTCATTGTCGAGACAAAATATATGACACCCCAAGTTAGAGGAGGGAAGGTTTATTTCAGTTCAAAACAGCAGCTTGCCTTTCCCTTTTGTCTCATCCAGGCTACCAGACTTTTAGGTGGCGCCACTCAAAACTATGCTAATTCCAATCAGTGGACTAATTTAGTACCACAAACCATTAATCCCAGTATCACATGACCTATATATATCCACCCAGTTCGGAAAAGCCCCACCTATGAGCACATGAGGCTTTGGAGAGATACCTAGTTACAAACTATAACATATCTCATTCCCCATCTTCTTCTCCAGAAATTCACTGCTGTGTGATCCACTTCTTTTTCTGATCATCAATCTCTCATGCTGAATTTAACCATCTCTACAAATATTCAAGCAAGTTCTAATATTGCTCACTTTAAAACAAAGCCAGAACTCCTTCATCTTACTCCTCAATTCAGAATTACTGGATTTAATTGTCCAATATTTACTGAAAATGTTATAAACTACAATCCCACAACACTAGATGCTCTAAATTTATCCTTGAGTCAAGGTGTAGCTTAGACTGCACTAAACTGGGCTCAGAATTATATTTAGGAAACTGAGTGTTATCATTATTTTGTCAAGCTCTATGAAACTTGTTACTCATAAATTATGATTATATAATCAGTGTGATTATATAGTGCAAACTATATAGACATTATTGAAGGAATTTTCTTTATAAATATCCATGAGTAATTTCATCCTGGACTCAGCAACAGTAAAGGCTGTACAACTCCTAAACAGGTTGTTTGCTTTTCTATTTTGAACATTCTGAAAATTGGAAGCAAAGTGCTTTATTTTTGTTTTTAGGATACTACTATCTTAGCAAGTATACAATATTATTTCAGAGTCTAATATCATTCTTATCTTTATTAATTTTCTGCCTTTATTCTCTCTTTTCACTTGTCTGTTTTGATCATTCTGTACTGAATCAGGAAACTGAATTAAATTTTCCATATATCACACTTGAAGACCTTTTCTTTATCAAGTAGATTTCAAAAGAAAATGAATAAGTGGAACCCGCAGAAAATACCATCCAAGAGACAAGAACAAGTCATATGACTTATTACTCATTTGACTGCTAACCATGGAAAAAACACTGGGTTCTATTCCATATATAGGATTTTTCTATTAACTCATGCTTCATAGAATAAACACTATGTGGTTTTTTAGTTGGTTTGTTTGTTTGTTTGTTTTTGTGCAGGTGCTGGGGATCAAGCTCAGGGCCTTGTGCTTGCTAGGCAAGAGCTTTACCGTTCACCTAAATCCCCATCCCCAACACTATGTGCTTTTCACAAAAAAAAGAAAAATACTAAACACTGTTTTAGTACAAATTCCTTCATTACTTCCTGGGGATGAATGCTCTGATAGAGCAGAAAAGAGAAGCAACATCTCCCTCAACCCTGGAAAACTTCACTTTTCATACTTACATCCTCATTATCAAAGGTATCTCCTAGGCAGAAACCTGAGTCACTGACACCAACAAGCATCAGAGGACTGCTGATAGTGTCTGCCCTTGAAGTGTCAGTTTGTATGGTTCATCTAGTTCCTTGTTTAACAGGCACTGGCCGCCCCATTCCATATTTAGTTATCTACCAACAAGATGGCTGTGTCAAGGCCTCACCATGTGCTCAAAGGAGGTGAAAAAAGCTGAATATTTGGTAAATTTTCAGTAACAGTAAGGTAATCATGGACAATATTACAGTTCTAAGACCCACTTTATCTAAAAGAAAATAACCATAATGCATTAGTATATAAACACCCTCACTTTCACAAATTCTTACCTTTTTAAATGGTCTTGGTTGCAGATTTATTGCATAGCTGAAATCAGGCAGGTGTGTTGATTTCCCAATGAAAAATTGGCAAAAACTTTTTTTAGTTTAATTAAATAGTGAAGAGAAATGCACCAGACTGGTGACTCCATCACGGAAGACTTCAATACCCCACTGTCACAAATAGACAGATCAACTAGACAAAAAATTAACAAAGAAATATCAGAACTGAATCAAATCTGTAAACAAATGGACTTAGATGTCTACAGAGTGTTCCACCCTACAACAGCAGGATATACATTTTTCTCTGCTGCACACGGGTTGTTCTCCAAAATAGACCACGTACTAGATCATAAAGGATACTTAAGGAAATGCAAGGGAATTGAAATTATCCCATGCATACTATCGGATGATAGTGCAATGAAACTGGAAATTAATGGCAACAGAAACCCAAAAAACCACACAAACACATGGAAACTAAATAACATCCTTCTGAACAACTGTTGGGTCATGGAAGAAATTAAAGAAGAAATTAAGCAATTTATACAGTTAAATGATAATGCCAATACAATATACCAGGACCTATGGGATACGATGAAAACAGTGCTATGAGGGAAATTTATCGCATTGAACTCCCACATCAGGAACACAGAATGAGCTCAAATAACTTAATGTTATAAGTCTCAAACATCTAGAAAGAGAAGAACAAATCAAACCCAAAGCTCTTACAAGAGAGGAAATTATTAAGATCAGAGCTGAAATTAATGCAATTGACACTAAGAAAACAATACAAAGAATTAATGAATCAAAGAGTTGGTTATTTGAAAGACTACACAAAATAGACAAACCCCTAACCAATCTTATCCCAAAAAAGGAAATAAAAGACCCAAATCCATGCAATAAAAAATGAAAGGGGTGAAGTCACAACTGACCCTACAGAAATCCAAAGGATCATCAACACCTACTTCAAGAACCTATACTCAAACAAGATAGAAAACACTGAAGAAATGGACACATTCTTAGAAACATACAAATTATGAAAACTGAATCAAGAAGAGATTAAAAATACTAAATAATCCAATATCAGCCATTGAAATTGAAAAGGTAATTAAAAACATAGCAATAAAGAAAAGCCTAGGTCCTGACAGTTTCACAGCTGAATTCTACAAGAAATTCAGAGATGATCTAATACCACTACTCCTCAAACTCTTTAATGAAATTGAAAAGGAAGCAGTACTTCCAAAATCATTCCTGGAAACAAGCATCACTCTGATACTAAAACCAGAAAAAGATCCAACTGAAAAAGAGAACTACAGGCCAATTTCCCTAATGAACATTGATGCAGAAATTATCAACAAGATACTGGCTAACAGAATGCAATGAATTATCAAGAAGATTATGCACAACAAACAAGTAGGATTCATCCCAGGGATGCAGGGATTTTTCAACATACACTAATCAATATATGTAATACACCATATCAACAAAGCCAAAGACAAAAAAATCACAAGATCATCTCAATAGATGCAGCAAAAGCATTTGACAAAATCCAACACCCATTCATGATTAAAAAAAAAAAAACTACAGAAATTAGGAATAGATGGTCTATGTCTCAACTTGATAAAAGTCATCTATGACAAACCAATGGCCAACATCACACTAAATGGTCAGAAACTGGAAGCTTTCACACTAAAATCTGGAGCAAGACAAAGTTGCCCACTATCACCATTATTATTCAACATAGTTCTAGAAACATCAGCCAGAGCAATTAGACAAGAGAAAGAAATAAAAGGAATGAAGATAGGAAAGGAAGAATTTAAACTATCATTATTTGTGGATGACATGATACTCCACATAGAAGACCCCAAAAATTCCACCAAAAAACTTCTAGATTTAATAACTAAATTCAGTTGTGTAGCTAGATACAAAGTCAACACCCAAAAGTCAAGAGCATTCCTATATACAAATAACAAGCTCACTGAGAGAGAAATAAGAGAAGCTATACCTTTCACAATCACATCCAAAAAAATGAAATACTTAGGAATCTAACAAAAGAAGTAAAAGATCTTTACATTGAAAACTGCAGTCCTCTAAAAAAGGAAATTGAAGGGGCTATCAGAAGATGGAAAGATATACTGTGTTCCTGGGTAGGAAGAAACAACATAGTGAAAAAGGCCATACTTCCTAAATTACTCTACAGATTTAATGCAATTCCAATCAAAATACCATTAACATACTTCAAAGAATTAGAAAGGACAATCATGAATTTCTTCTGGAACTAGAGGAGACCAAGAACAGCAAAAACGATCCTAAGCAACAGGGGCAAGGCAGGGGGCATCACAATCCCTGACCTGAAACTATACTATAAAGCTGCTGTGATAAAAACAGCATGGTACTGGCAAAAAGACAGACCCCAGGATCAATGGAACAGATTGGAAGATGCAGAAATAACTCCAAACACACTCAAATACTTCAACAAAGGGACTAAACACCCTCACTAGAAGAAAGATGGCCTCTTTAACAAATGGTGCTGGAAGAATTGGCTTGCCACATGCAAGAAACTAAAACTAGATACATGTCTCTCACCATGTACTAAACTAAAATCAAAGTGGGTCAAAGATATAAACATTAAAACAGAAACACTAAATCTACTGGAGAATAGAATAGGAAGAACTCTCGAAGACATAGGGGTTGGAAAAAAATTTATGAACAGAAAACAGACTGCACAGGAAATAATACAAGGAATCAGCGCTTGGGACCACATCCAATTAAAAGGCTTTTGCATAGCAAAAGAAATCACTAATAGAGCAGGGCAACCCACAGACTGGGAAAATTTTTTTGCCAGCTGTCCATCAGACAAAGGTCTAACATCTAGAATATACAAAGAACTCAAAAAAACAAACCTCCCAAATTTAAAGACCCAATCCAAAAATGGGTATCCAAAATGAATAAACATTTCCCAGACAAAGAAATAAAAATGGCAAATAAATACATGAAAAAGTGTTCAATATCACTAGTCATTCAAGAGATGCAAATCAAAACAACATTAAGATTCCATCTGACTCCAGAAAGAGCTGTGTTTGTGAAAAATTCAACTAATAACAAATGCTGGTGGGGCTGTGGGGAAAAAGGAACCCTCCTCCACTGTCAGTGGGAAATGCAGATTGGTCCAGCCATTGTGGAAATCGGTATGGAGATTCCTCAAAAAACTAAAACTAGAAGTTCCATTTGATCCAGCTATTCCTCTACTGGGGCCCTTCCCAGAAGAATTAAAATTATCATACCACAGAGATATATGTACAATCATGTTCATAGCCACACCATTTGTAATATCTATGTCTTGGAAACAACTTAAATGCCCAACAACTAATGAATGGCTAAAGAAGATGTGGTTTTTCTATACAATGGAGTACTACTCTGCCATAAAAAAGGATAAACTAGAGACATTTGTAGGTAAATGGATGTACCTTGAGAACATAGTCTTAAGTGAAATAAATCAGACACTCATGACTAAACATCGAATTGTTTCTCTGATATGAGAAACCATAAGTGTGCATAAAAACAAAGAGGTATAATAGCTATTAAGTAAAAGAAAGATAAGATTCAAAAGACAGAAGAGTTAAAAAGGGAGAAGGGGAAAAGTGAGAAGAGAAAAGGGAAAGAAAGAGGAAAGGGAAAAAATGGAAAAATATAAATACATCTGCTGTAAATAGGGAAGGAGGGAGCAGAAGGGAGTGGTGGGGAAGAGGGGGGAGCCAAGATACATCATGTAAGGTTACAAAATAACCAGGATGAATGTAATCATTATGTATACAGCATACCAGTACATGTCCTTGGTAAAAAATTAAAAAAAAAAAAAAGACAGAAGCAAAAGACCTGTTTTGACATGTTCATTCTCTTTTGGGTAAGAGTAATTGGTCAAAAGATATTTATTAATTCGTTTCATTCCTTCAAGTTTTCAGGTATATTTAAAAATAGTTAAGTTTCCATGTATGTTTTAAAATAGAATAATCTCTTCCATAGATAATTATTTTGTTAGAAAACTATAAAATTATGTCTTTAACATTAGAATAAGTTAATTTGGCTACCAAATGAATCACCATTATTTACTTTGGGGATTTTTAATTCTTCTGTAGTCCTCATTAGAATTATGGTCTTTTAAAGTAAACTAATGTTTTATTTTATTGGCTATAGGTTGCTAGAAACTAATGCAATATGTGTTTAAAGGTGTTTTTTTAAATGGTATTATTGATGAGTAAGGAAAACTGATTTTCAAAATGGCTAATTTTAGTTATTGTAGAATCCTGGAAGAATCAGTGAAAAATTTCCACTATGGAAACTTTAGAATAAGGAAACCTGGTCATTTTGGCACAATGAGAACAGTTGAAAATATTTAGGATTAAAGCTAACTACCTTAAGGCAGGTGTATTCTCATTCATCTACTTCTGCTAGAAGAAATTCTAGGAACTCTAGTAAGCTGTTTGGCAAGCCTCTTACCAAGGACATTGTTTGGCTTTGGCTATTCGGTGGGAGGGAGTTATCTCTGCCACCTTGGTTCTTAACCTGGCAGTCACACTTGGCAGTGAATGGGGGGAGCTCTCTAAGCTTAGGATAGTCGGAGGCAGTGCCAGAGGAGAGGTAGAATTGCTGTTCTTCTAAAGGAAACATGAATTGCAAGGCTTTCGACCCCACAAATTACCTCTTGCCTTTTGTAAACTCATAGGATATTGACTCCAAACACCTATCAGTTCAGGGAAAGAACTGGATCAA